>CM052332.1:13877286-13903163 GCA_028455615.1 Lasioglossum zephyrum | reverse complement strand
AAGAGATGCTCTATATCATACAAAAAAAACTGAGAGAAAATATGAGACGAAACGATGAGGACATCGCAAAGAACTTGAGCAATTCTGCCTGGTGAATATGCTACTTTCAAAATGCTCAACTTTAAATGATCATTGTAACTAAAATATTTATTTAATTTCATTAATTTCTTCATTTTCGAGGTCCATAGATCCTTACGAAGCAATACAAATTCATTAGTTTGTAATTTCTAAAAGTCGACTTTTTGGCCGAATGTCCCTAAATTTTTCGATCCGGCCAACTGTGCGCTACTGTGCGTTGTCGAGTTTATCCGAATGATTCGATCGATCGGTAAGCAATAAGCAGCCGATCCATCGTGGCTCGACGAGGGATCGCCTGCTCGTCGAGAAACGATCGGTGATCGAACAGGAAACGTCGGAGGTCGCGCGTTGGGGTTAGGCTTCTTCGTGGGCTTGGCTCTCCGTCTCCCTCTCTCCGATGTGTCTGTCTACTCTGTCTCTCTCTCTCTCTCTTTCCGTCGTACGGTATAGATTGGAGCAGTGAGAGGTGCCACAGCACAGGACGTCCTCGAGTTCTCGTTTTACGCGTCCTAGACGACCTCACCGTCGAAAATAACCATTTCGATGGTCGCTACGGGTGTGTACCCACGCCTTACCCGTGTCCATTGTGCTCCCCTGTCCGTATTGATCGGGTACTTGCGCAACCCGGAAACAATGCACCGGACGTACCTATCGGGCTTTTTATGGTTTCCATGAGTTTCTCAGATCCTTTTGGGCCAATTGTTACGAGTCGCCGTCTACGAAAAAGCTGCCGGGTACCCGGAGACCCGAGAGGACCCAGGCGAACGATCGTTGCCCCGCAACCCTCGATTTTTTAACCCTTAGCGATCGAGAGGTGACTCAGAGTTAAAAGAAAAAATTTCAAAATATTGATTACATTACCAAAAAATATGCTGCTATCTAATCACTGATGCTACACATTTAACCCTCATACGTTCCTCATAAAAGAGACTAGAATAACAATTCATCCATTTTTATTTTACACGTTAAATCAACGCATTACAGCGTCGCATTTTAAAGAAACACGTCGCTAAGTCCAGTAGCAGTCTATCGTTTCGACTTTTGTATTGAACGTCTGAAATGTTCTAGCCGGAAACTATTTCTAGTCAACTCCCAACCAAATATGTTAATGCTATATTCGAAAATGTTATAAGTTATAATTAAAAGTTATCTTTGTAATGTTGGCATGCACGCTGCTAATAATCCCATTTGGGGTTCTATAGGTTAATAAAAAAAAAGAAACACGTCTCACGACGTAGACATAATGGGATGAATAATTTTACAATATGTGAAAATATTGAATGGCTGAATTTTCACTCTGAGGAACGTGCGAGAGGTTGAGCATTATATGAGATATCAATTTCATATCCATAAAATCTGTAGAAAATCACGTACAATGGAATTGTTCTAGCTAGACAAGAATGTTTATATTCAAGTTAACCACTAATAATTCTAAATATTTGTTGCATTATTAAGTTTCTATTCAATTAATTACTGAACGTGTTGAGTATTTTAATAAGCTACTGAAAGTATTGTACGAGGTATTATATAAGTTTTGCAAAGGGTTAAAGAAATCGAACGAGGATCAATGCAAGGATCATTCTCTAGGGTCGAGAACATCTCGAAGAATTTCGAGCGGCACCCCGGTGGACCGGAATTTCATCGTTCGATCTATCGATTGGTTCCCCCTCCACACCGTGGAATTTTACCGGACATAAAGAAACGATTGTCCGGACGGATATCGCGGCGGCTACGAGGGAGCGACGCGCGACGTCGTTTGTCCTCGGTTACGTAAACGCGTCGTCGTTAATATCGATGATCCTCGCGTGGATTGTTCGATGGTGGCAAGCTGTCCCCTTCGCCACGGTTCGAACGTTTGACAGCGCACCGGCCCGTTTCCGTTGCACGCGGAATGGAAAGTTCTTAGAAAGTGACGCGGCGTCTCTTGTTCACCGCGTAACCGCGCGAACCGAACCACCACGTGTCCAAACTGTCTTAATATGGGATGACAAGGCTTCGAAGACGCGTATACAGCTCGCTTGGGACACTTGGCGCCTTCGGTTCGCGCGGATGATCGAGCCAAGCTTGATTGATCGAGATTCTCTTGTCTCGATCGATTTCTGTTTCCCCTTGAACGGGTTTCAATGTTTCGCCGCGTCGAACATGAAGAGTCGAATGAAAAGAGGTAACACTCACGCGTCGACATAGCTGGTCCTCTTCAGGCGACAGGGCCCGAGGAGCGCGTATCAAACGGGGCACATCTGAAACCGAGAAATCAAACCGAAGGTTAGTAACGTTACAAGATGGTACTTGTGTACCGGCATAAAAACAACACGTGTTTATATTAGAGCTGTGACTTATGAGATACCCGGGTTACCCGTGAGATACCCGGGTAAACAAAAATTACTCGGTACCCGGGTATTCGTGTAAACAAAAATTACCCGAGTACCCGGGTATTCGGGTAAACAAAATTTACCCGAGTACCGGGATATCTCATGAATACACTGCGGATCTTTATGCAAAATAAAAATCGTTTGCATCAATAGGAAAAAGCAGACGATATATTACGAATACTTATTCTCTTGAACGATTTTAATAAATTTAAATTAATATGTCAACGTTCTTTTAATTTCATTATTGTTTTAAATTGCACAAAATCATTTATGACTTATGTCTTATGAGATACCCGGGTACCCGGATAGTCGGCTATCTCATGGGTACTCGGGTACCCGAGTATCTCATATATCCGGGTAAAAGTCCGAGCTCTAGTTTATATATCTCAAATTCGTTTTTAAAATGTTCATAAAGCAAGTTGGTAATTTAATACAGTATTTTTACATTGTATTTAAATACGTTGTTATTACAATAATACTGATTTTTCTATTAAAATTTACAGACGCAGTGTTTCTTCTTTCTCGAGAAAGATCCATATTAGGATCGAAACGTTGAAAATTTAATCAAACTAGCAAAATCGCTTTAATGTATTTTCTTGATCGCACCGTTGCGCCGAGAATATTGACACATCTTTTGTGTTTGTTACAAGATGGATTTGGAAAAGGAAATAGGAAAGAATGAAAGAAAGCAGGACGCCCTGTACGAAAGCCGTTGCAACCAATTTCCCTTCGTTTCACCGTTTCGTGGCCGGGGTATGGGCCAATGGAAAGAAGACCGGCTCTCGTGCTGCCGGCTGCTTTCGATTGTCAACCGCTGCTGCCCACGGTTGGCGAAGTGAAAATCACGCCGCTAGAGAAGCTGAAGGCAGAAACTTTCAAATCGCCATTCTACCCGGCCGGCGCGGCGCGGCGCGCTTTTCACTGGTCGCTTTTCACTCGGCCGGTGATCACTTTCCTCCGATGGGCGTTCAGCCCACAGTCTCGACGCTCGGCCGTGTCTAAGGAAAGAAGAAAAAAGAAACCGTGATCGTGAAACCATGGTTTTCCGCGATATCGGTCAGCATTTTCGTCGGTCGCACGCTGTGCTGCGGTTCCTCGTTCGTCCCCGACATTCGGGTTTCAAATGGAAACTCGCTTTCGCTGGTCGGACCTTCAGTCGGCTCGAACCGATCCGAAACTCGTAAAAGCTAAACGCTGTCCTACGAAACGGGGACAAGCGAAAAGGACGACCGATACGAAGATTTCCATATTAAAAGTTTAAACGTACGGTAGAAACCTTCGCCGAAAGGAAGTGGTCCGGTAAACTAAACAAAAGGATACTCGCGCAGGGCCGAACGGCAACGTCACCATAAACCCCCATTGAATCTTCGGAGAAGCTGTTAAGTAACTCGGGGCAGAACGGCGAGCAGTCCCACGACCACAAACGCGATCCCACATATTCATTTAATTTTTCGATGGCATTATCGACGTACCGGAGCTGGGGTAAAGGGTGAGGCGGACACGCGGGGGCGAGGGAGAACGGCGAAAAGGGACAAAGGCGGACGACAGAGAGAAGAAAAGAAAGAGAAAAAGATAGAGAGGGGGGCCACGGTGGCCACGAGGGCTCGGCAGAAGAGAGACCTGAATACTGCGTGTGGTACCGGATGGCGAGAAGGCAGGACAGGGGGGAGGGGAAACGATTTGGACAGCGACGGCCCTGAGCCACTTGCCACAGTAGGTCAGCTCTCTTCACCACACTTCGCCTCATTTTTCGAGCCTCCATTATACACGCGGTGAGGATCCTCCATCGCTCTTCGACAAACGAGCCCACGGATTCCTTTTTCCGCCCGCACTCTCTTTCCCTACATACGCAGCTGCGTATAAATATAATTGCTCCCGTTCGCGTTATCGTGGCCACGGTAACGGGGTTCGCGCTCTCTGCTCTGCTCTCCTCTGGATCTCCTCCCCTCTCCACCACTGCCACCAACGCCGCCCTGGTCTCTCTCTCTCTCTCTCTACCGCTTTCTCGCTCTCTTTCTCTCGTTCGCAATTCCCTCGCCCTTTTGCGATCTTTCTTCGAGGCACCCGTGAACGTCCGATCGAATCTCGGCCGTTTCGCATAATTCCCCGACGACGCGACGCGGCTTTCGAAACGCGAGCGTGCAACGATCCTCCGTGGGTTTCTGCGCGTTTTTATCGGCTCGACTATCGCGTCGAGACCTTTGCACGCTTCTGCACTCGTGACCGAAATCGCGCGCTCTCTGTGTGTGCTACACGAGCACAATGTAGGAAGCTAAGAGATTTGGCAATAAGGTGCGACAAACACAAAAGGTGTAATGTAGAAGAATCAAACGTCGATAAAGCTGATCCACAACAAGTCCAAGTGTGTGTCCTTTCCAATACCTGTGGTTGTCGAGAAAAACGTCGCAGCCACAATTTCATAAAATTTCAGTTCATGCGTTAATTCAGCTTTATGGTACAGGATTCACGTGTTTGCCAGGAAAACAGACATGAAAATCAATTCGAAAGGCTCAGAAAATAGTGCAGTTTAACCAATGTCATGTGTCAAAGAATTAGCAATGAAAACTTTAAACGGGAATATCTCGAAAATAAAGTATGCGATGGTGTTCTTCCTTAGAACCACAGGTATTACACTTTTTTTTAATTTATAGAGGCTGTGCTTACTAAAGATGACAGTCGGGAGTCTACGCCTAAACCAATAAAAATCGATTTCCGCCACGGAGCTCCGAGAACCTGCATTCTTGATTCGTGTGGGACAGCGGCGGAATCGATCGAGCCTGTCCCGAGAGCGCTTAGGCTGGACGATTAAATTATTAGAAATTGCAGGGACGTTCCAGGAAGCAACGTTTTCCATATTCATAGGAAACAGATGTGGCTGGGTGCTGGAGGCAGGCGACCCACGTGCTCGACAGCCGACGCAGACACCGGGCGTCGCAAACCACGTTACATAATGCCTTTGTCCGCGTACGCTGTCCAGCACACGTGCGAACTGCAAACTGTGAATTGCGAATTCATTCCTACGATGCTCCGGCTCGATTAAGACACGATGACTTTTTCACACGGGACAAGCCACCGTGCGCAAAACACGTGTGGCGATGGTCACGCGTTCCACCGCGACGCCATTGGCCTTCGGTCGACTATGATGAACCCGTCGATCTCGAGAATCCCCAGGGAACCATCCCAAACGGGTTCAAGAGGGACCTTTCGAGGTTCTAGTTTCGAGACCTGAATATCTCTATCAAACGAAACTTTCCAAAGGATCTCCCGAGAGATCCGAAGCGGTCGTAAAAGATCCTCGAGTATTCGCGAGAGTCCTGCGTGGAACGAAATCCAAATTTGTGGTCGAACCAGTGTGAGGTTAACTCGTTGTCCGTTCCGAGGCGTATCGAGCATGCTCATCGCGCGGTTCGAGATTGGCCTCGATCTAACGAGTAAAGATTGGCCTCAATCTAACGAAGAAAGTGTATCTCGCGAAGACCCGGCGAACCGAGCGAGCACCGGCAAGCGATGATTGTTCGCGTCGCGGCACCGCACAAAAAACCTTCATTTCTTATAAAAATACATATTTTCACACTGCATACTGTGGTCCAGAAACCGCGAAAATCTAGCCAAGACTCAATTATTCATCAGAATTATATGAAATATAGTACATACTGATTACTAGACCAGCAGTTTTTCACTCGAAACGGTAAATTTGCTCGGTAGGTTGTCTGAAAGATTTTGAATTTTGAATTTCGAGGTTTCAAAGCTTTCTTATTTCAGAGAGAAAAGAACGGTTATTATATAGAAAAGGTCTGCGTACTCCGATTTTGATGAAATTTTAATATGTTATGCAGCAACACATTCTGAACAACTTTTTCCTGTTCAAATATAGGGGGCTCGCTTTTAGTTTTTGAGATATTTGCAAAAAACTATAGCGAATGCTGTATTGAATTTTTCGTATTCCTGCACGCTCCGCGGCAACGTAAGCCTGTCCCGGTGCGGCGTTTCTTTGCATTTTGACGCTGTAGAGATGAGAGAGAAAACAGGGGGACGCAAAGGGCCGGTCTGACACCACACCCACCCACCCAGTGTTTCTAAATTATACTCTAGATTCTTACGTATTTTGACGTGCTGAATTGGTGCAAATGTTAATTTCATAACGGAAACCTTCTTATAAACTTCTTATATCGATTGTATCATTGCTAATAACAATTGTTAAATGATCTCGGCGCTACGGTTCGATCGTAAAAAACAAACTTAACTAAGCAGTTTTGCTAATTATTTTAAATGATCAACGTTTCGGTCACTGATTTGGACCAGTTTCAAGATTAACTTAAAATTGCGTCTGTAAGAAAAAAATAAATAAAAATAGAATAAAAAACTGGGTGGGTGTGTGTGGTATCGTCGCTTCTCATTTCCACAACGTTTACAAACAAAGAATAAACAGATGTTGGCCCCGGAACAGGTTTATATTGCCGCGGAGCATGCAGAAATACGAAAAATATAAAACAGTATTAGCGATAGTCTTTTGCAAATATCTCGAAAACTAAAAGCGACCCTCCTATATTGAAAAAGGAAGAAGTTGTTCAGAATGTGTTGCTGCATAGCATTTTAAAATTTCATCAAAATCGGAGTACGCAGGCCTTTTCTATATAATTACCAACAGAACTTTGTTGTAACGTGAAAGTCGAAAAATTGAATTTTGACCAGGGAGCTCATGAACCAGTGTGCGCCGTAGGAAGCTCACTGATCCACGATCCACGGGATCTCGTTCGTTTTCGGTGCCGCGTACGCCGAGTATTATCGGCACCGACGATGACGGCCGAATGTTAATTTAATCGAAGAGAACGGCGCAACCTGTAATCGGGATTTATTTATGGGAAACCAGTTTCGGAGCTGGCGACGCCCCGACCCCGGCCCTGGCCCAGGTCCCAGTCAGAGTCCCAGTCCCATCGAACGGGTCCTACTCCTTAACTCGATAATGTTAACGAGGACCAATTTCGTTGTAACAACGATGACATCGATGCGACGTATCCACAACAAACCGTAGTCGTACACGTATAGCTCCGCTACGGATTATGACAACACCGACCACGGCTAACTTTTTCAAGGCCCATCGAAACGGTCCATCCTGACGCACCATCGAACCACGTAATTATTTATAGAACCGTTGCCCCAGAAATCGTCCTTAGACTCCTCTCCGGATAATAACCGTCTCGACGGCGTATAAAGGAATCGCCAATTTCACTGTACACACTTTCGTTTTCTCTTTGCCAGTTTAACCTTCGGACGCTGTTCTTTTCGATACAGACCCGAAAACGCATCTTTCCATCCAACGCTTACTTTCGCTCGTCCGTGATTCAACCGAACACTTTATCGACCGGAAGCCTATTAATCGGCGTTTTAATGAATCAGCTCTGAACGTCCAAGAAGTTTTACCCATTATCTTATACATAATTATTTTGAACGATCAACGAAATTCTCGCGCGCTTTCGAACAATTTCCTATTTATTTATTTATTTGAATCCGGTCACATTAACAGCTAGGTCATTCGCGAACAATTTCTTGACACGTACTCAACCGTTGATCCTCGTAAACTATTCACTCCGAAAGTATAAATAGCCAGTAAAAATTGTCATATGGTTACTAATTTACAAAAGCTTTTAAAAGATTAAATTCTTCAGAATTCTACAAATTGCTAGAAATTCAAATGTCGTTTCAGAAAACAGGTTGAATTTCATGTGAACAGTGTAAAAAAGATTATATAGAATAAACGTGTTCTACGTTGAAAGATATGTCTTGATTTCGGGAGTAGAGTTGCTTCGAGTCCAAAGGGTTAAAAGTTGAAGGCAAGACAGCCGAATAGAATAGATGGGTATTGGGTGAATAGACGTTAAACCTTACGATTAATTGCAGTTCGATCGTGCATCGACGTTTCGTGCAGCCAGGCTCCGAGGACCACCCGGTCTGTCGATCTCTCTGGCGCAACGTCCAAGGATGATCGAGGTGCCGGACCAACGGAGCCAGGGGATTGTTCTCGAATTGATATCTCTCCGAATCGATCGTCGGATGGCACCTGGCCGACCTACTAGTACAGTTAGACAAGTGGGAGGAGTGGTTTAACCGTCGCGAGGTTGGGAGGATCGAGGTTAACGATAAGTCCTCCGCATCGCGAGCTAATAAACGTCCGGGAAGAGAACGGAGAGAGAGAGAGAGAGAGACTACAGACGTTAGAGACGGCCGAGGACGACCCTGTATCGATTCGGAAACATTCTCGAGTCCTTGATCTCGTCGGAACGATCGACGGATTGTCCGTCGTGTCCGAGAGCCTCGTTATTAGAAATCGCGGTTTTGAAAGTGTACTAAAATACACATGAACACGTGGTAAGTGAACGTAGTACACGTTTAAGGGGGTAGACTCGTTTTTCCAGGATTGTAAGGATGCGCCTTCTCATTTCTCGATAATATATGCGATGGGATGTTTCATTAGTGAAAAGCGCTAGATTATAGATCAATCTAGACCGCGATCGCACTCAAAAATCGTAGTTTTACTAAGCGGCCGCCATTCGGCCCCGAATTCACAGCATTCATTTCTTTTTACGAAAGAATTCAATTTATTTTCGAAGAATTGAGTTTATGAGTGTTTTCTTGCAACTCTATTTCTAACTTGAGTTTGGGGGACTTATAATTTTACCGCTTAGGGCCTCCACTGGACTTGAGCCGGCATTGGACTCTGAGATACCATAGAGCCCCGAATTCGTAGCATTCGTTTCTTTTTACAAAGGAATTGAATTTATTTACGAAAAATTATGTTTATGAGAGTTTTCTTGCAACTCTATTTCTAACTTGAGTTTGGGGGCCCTATAATTTTACCGCTTAGGGCCTCCACTGGACTTGAGCCGCCACTGTGCGTAAATTTCATTATTCGCAGCTGTATGCTTCTGAATACTGCGAATAACGTTGTCGAATAATGAAAATGCGTACCACGTGTATTCCCATACACGTGAAATAGGGATAACACTACTCGTTACCGAGTTTCCAGGCTCGATTTTCTGGAGGATGACGAAACGAAGAGTTTGATGAACGGCGGGTCAGGGGAACTCGGCGATCGTTCACTTGAACGTCCACTTAGGTGGGTTTCTTTGTAAACGGTCTTGCCCGAGGCACGTGGTCGAATCGAGGGCATTAGCGTGGCCGAGCGACGCAAATAATTAGGATAGTTGCGTATCGTTTCTATAGGCTTATTGAATAATGGCGGTGGCAAATTGGTGTGATTTGCAGTCGAGCGACTGGCGACGACTGAGAAGGATCGAAATTATTGACGCGACTGAAAAAAAACTCGTCCGAATCCACGCGATTTATCATGAGAAGAAAAAAAATATGAACGCGCCGGACCTTCGGAGTATAACCATAATAAAAAGACGCGACACCGCGGGAGAATGAAATTGCCGGCAATAAATGAAACAAAGTTACTCTGCTGGTAGTTCTCGAGGTGACCCAATAATTCCAGATCGTGCCCTTTTCGTTCAATGTTCTGACAATCGGGACGCAGCCGATCGAACTTTCGATGAATTTTCGTACGTCCTCGAGTTTCACCCTCGACCGCGATCGAGTTCCACGCCGAGGTACATTCGACGGCGGGGTATACAACGTCGATACATAGGGTGATTTTTCAAGAGGGAGGGGGGAAAGCGAGCTCTCTTTCTTTCTTGCGAAATTCTTGAATTACAAGCGGACGGTATGGGGGAAGGAAGTATCGATTTAATTGGAGCGGTCGCAGCAGACGCGCGATCGATTTCACCGGTAAAACGTGTCCCACGATCGATGCGACGCTCCACCGATTGTCTCCGATCGTTTTCTCGAAGCTACAACAATCGCGCATTGTTTCTCCAGCCGATAAGCGACACAACGATTCGACGCTTCCAATTCTGCAATTACAAAATCCATGCACCACCTGGATCTTTATCGTACGCTACACCTCGTATCAAAATCGTTCTCCCACTTGTGTTAACCGATCTAAAATGCGTGTAACAAGAGAACCACCCGGTACAGTCGAATCCTGTGATCCGAGGACACATTCATCCCCGGTCCGGTTATTCCCGCATTTGGGATCTCGTGACGGCCCTCCTCCGTGGGTGGTAGACGGAATAAGACCAAGGGTACTCTCCCTCTCTCTCTTTCTCTCTCACTCTTGAATTTTCTGTGGGGGCCTGCTGCCACCCTCGTCGAGCAGGCGAGCGGATCGGTATTCGCACGGATCCGGTTCGGGCTCGGGTTCGGGTCCAACTGGGGGATGGCGATCGAGCAGAGGGTGGCAGATGTGTTCGACCGAGCCTCGGATTTCAGCGTTGCCAACCCAACCGACCGATTTTCCCCTGGGTTTTCCAGCAACGTTGCGCGAGCCACACAGAGACCATTACACTTTCCACTTTCCTATTCGATCGTTCTTGGTACTAGCCACCGGCCTTTTTACCACGCTTACATTAGCTTGCCGAGTCGTTGTCGTTGTTGTTGTATGCGCCAAATCTTGAAATCGAATTTTAAACCACTTCCCGATGAGCTAGAGACTTGAAATTTTCAATACAGCACAGAACTGGATGACAATGCAATATTTAAAAAATTATTTTTTTGAAGACTGCGCGTTTAGGATTTAAACAATATTTTTAAATATTCGTCATCGCGAGCTGCGATCCCCACTCCGCACGCTCCCTACTCCACTGGCCCACTTCGCACCGAGGTAGCTCAGTTTACTTACTGGGTTGGTTTGTATTAGAAGTAGAAAAAATTAAAAAGTAGAAAATAGAAAATATATATAAAAAAAACTTTTCAAGACCCCCGCTTACAATAGAATGCACTTGCACACTTGCTTGTTCGTCGAGTTATTACGTTCATACAAATTTCGTTCTCCGAATGACAGACTGTATAGCGCCGCTGTCGAACGTTCCTCGGTTTCGACGGTTCGTTTCTCCTTGGTTATTGGTTGGGAACACTGATTAACTTTCCAGCAGCCTCGGTATAGAGCGAATGAACAGTCAGGGTGGCTTGGAACCCTTCGAATCGGTGAAACGAAGCGAGGGTGATGGTGAGGGCCGGAGGGTTCGTCGACGCTCGCAAGGGCAGCAAGAGCATCCGAAAGAACCGAGACGTATCTCGGAGGGGACGAGGGCGACTACGAGAACTACAGGGTCTGGTCAATGAGGCCCCATCTCGTGCACACCCTCCGACGATTCTTATTTCGTCGGCATTGTCAGCGCTCAGCATATGGCAGCCCTTCATTCAGGCTCTCCGCGGCGAAACGGGTCTCTGGAGCGACGGGAACCATCGGGAAATCGAACGAGGATGAGAAACGGTCCTCCACGAGCACGTGGGAGTCGATTTCAGGGATGTTTCTCGCGCCTGACAAACTAAGGGATTTCTTTTCGTACAATACGTTGGCTGTACTGAGATTTCGCTCGAGGAGAAAGCCCCAGGAATTGATTTTGGACGATGGAAACAGTAAAAGGATACGATGAATTGCTGTTAGATATTTCAATTCGGGCGAATGAAGTGTCAACCATCAATATGGAGGTCCAGAAACCGCGTCTTGAAAATTAAACATTTCTTTGTAGCTAGAATATTTCCATTCCTTATGATTTTTGGAAATGTATTTCAATAATTTCGCAAGTGATTAGTAAACTGCGGATCTTTATGCATTTATGGCTTATGAAACTGTTCGAGAAAGGCTAGAATATAAAATTCGATAGAATTTTGAACAATTTTTATTTGTTTTAGATCTGCAAAAGCTGTTCCACTTAAAATAGGATTTTATTTCATTCCACTTTTATAAAAGTTGTTTACGAAAATCGGAGGATGCATGAACATCCGCAGTCTTAATAATGTAAACAATATTTTGAATAATGTTACAGCAATTTTTAGTGGCGCCTCTCAGAGTTGAACACCATGCTAAGGGTTCATTTGGTCGATAGAAGCGAGAACTGTTCTGGACCTCATGCTGAGTTTCCAGCCGAAAGATTCCGAGTTTGGCGTAGACGTGAGACTGTGTAGACACTGTCGAGTGTAAACGATTCTTCAAGCAACTCTCTTCGAAATGTCGAGAGCGCTGCGAGCTCGAACGCGGAGTGGGGAGAAATTTGAAAAATTTCGATCGCGCGCGAGACGCGGTAGGACGGGCTCTCGCGGCGGAAAAATCGAAAAGAGAAAGAATCGTTCGCGTGGAAGAAAGTCCGAGAGAGACTAGCGAGTAGGTAGAACAATATCGAGGGAATCTGTGCTAAAGTTTTGCAGACGCGAGGTTCTTTCGCTCGCACGCTCGCTCGCCGGCCGAGTGGGTAGCGAATGGAGCGGGCAGGCTTTCCAACGATATTTCTGGTGGTAACTATGCCAGGGACTGCCGGGTAAGTAGTCACTGTAATACGGCTTGAATCGAGTAAAAGTACATGGGTAACCTCGTAAGCGGGTTCACCATGTCGCTTTCACTCCCCATGCCGCAATATTATCCGTCGCTCGAGGACCAACCGGTAGACAATCCTAGATACCGTGGGCTGCCATTCCTCCGAACCGAACCGAACCGTACCGATCCGATCCGATCGGCAATCCCATAAAAATACTAGCGTTTCCATACAGGGTGTACCGTAACGATCGAACGTTTCGCCTCGTTCAAAGATCAAACCGATCTAACCCACAAACTCTTTTCTTTTACGTAATCCCACAGACGTTCGGGCGCGTTGAGAGCCGTTCGAAGTTGGGAAACGCAGCGAGCAACGCTTCTGCGCGTGTTACAAAATACAATTAGAAGAAACAGCGAAGCGAAGCAATTCATTTCCGAATAACGATGTCAACGAAGAGTGAAAGACGGTGGGTCGGACGGTATGGTAATTCGGTGGCACACCCTGTACAGAAAAGGATCGGTGAGAAGCGGATGATATTTGCAGAATGGGAATCGTCGTCGGAGCTTTAACGCTATCGTCAACGGTGTCGTACATGTATCATTGGTTTCTGCTTGGACAAGCACGACCTGTCGCAAGCGCGATTCAATAAAACGAGCCCGACGCGATCGAGGACGATACGAACGAAAGGTCGTCAATTTGCAAACGCGTTGTAGAAAATGGAAGGAAATGGAATCGCGGCGTTCAATGGCAGACGATATTGCGCCGGTGACGCTATACACGATCCTTCGGACAGTCGATAATTTCTGACAGAGAGATGATAAACGGTAGGATTTGTAACCGAGCCGGACAAATTTATTACTCCGAGAGAAGCTCGATCGAAACGACGAGCTGTGTATTCGTCTCGAATAAAATAGCGCTCGAACGAGCGAAGAATCGACAATTTATTCTATAGAAACTCGTACAAATTGTAGGTGGAATAAGGGTACTACGTGATAGCGTGCTTCAACGACCGATATCCATGGCAACCGATCGCCTGATTAGAATTGCCCTGTAGCCTCCGCGTTTTTTTTCATCGTCCTTCGGTTTTTCGCTATTTTTCCTTTCACAGGCCGGACCTCCGCGCGCGAGGTCACTTCGCTCGATTTTTTCCCACTCGAAATTATCCACGGTCATCCCGCGTTTCGCTTAGGTAATCTATTCCACCCCCTGCTCCCCACCCCCCGAGCTCCCCTAGCGCGATAGATCATTCACGGTGGCTGGCTTTAAATCGCGGAATTATCTAACCGAGGTCAGCTGGGAAATTCGCAAGTAGTCAATTTTTATTGCCGACGGAAAAACTATGCAGACGTCGGTGTTCTTCGAAAAATTTCGACCCGCGTTCAGCCTAATTTACAATTCATAGTCAATCTTCCACTCTATTCTTCGCATTAGGACCGTTTTCGTTTAGATACAGCTGGATCAAATTAGACTACAGCGCTGGATAAAAGGATAAGGAAAATTACTTATTACCATTTTTAACTTCCCGATTCATAGGGAAGTTACTGTAATTTTTTTATCAAATGAACGAGCCAACATCAACGTGCCTCATGCTTTCAATTCCTTCCGTTGAATATGCTTAATCTTTTGTATCGGCGCACTGGTTCGATCAATTCTTATTACAAACACTATTTAAAAACTACCACATTAATTTCAACATTTCGATTTTACTTCAATCATTTTCAAGAAACAATTGCGTCTGCAAATTATTAAACGTTATGATATTTTACTGCATGTTAATCTAGATGAAGGAAAAAACTAATACCTACTTGTTTCGTGAAAGGGAAGAATTTTTAAATTCATATAATTATTGAAGTATAATTTATTTCGGTGAAAACTGTGTCAAATTGACACGAGGGACGTTTGTTCTTGTTTGTTTAGGCGAATATAATATATTTGTGTTTGTTGATTATCGATCGTAGTGTAGTTTATAACAAGGAGTCTAGATGATATCGGCGCAAAGGTTCGATCAGTATTACATTCAGTTTTCTTTCTCTATTAACCTCCTGTCTATACCACAGTAACTTTTGTACCGGCACTGAAACAACATGTGCTTATACATATGTATATTCCTATCTCTAATTGTTTTTTTCATAAAGCAGGTTGGTAATTCATTACCGTTATTTTGAATATTGTATTTAAATCTATTTTTCAGTACTTTCATATTGAAAACTCTTTCAAAAATTTACAGACGCAGTTGTTTCCTCTTTCTTGAGAAGAATCCATATTGGGATCGAAACGTTGAAAGTTTAACCAAACTAGCACGATTGCTTTAATGTAATACTGAACGAACCTTTGCGCCGATATCATCTCTCTCTCTCTCTAGACTCCTTATTATAGAATATAATATATTATTATCAAATAGGTTATATTTTGAGTTCTGTGTCTCTTCGCAGCCGAACAGCAACGGTATACTATATCTTAGAATAATAAATTAGCAATCAGAGACGCGACGAAACGAGGCGCCAGCTGAGCGACAAAGAATCGATGGAGCCCGGTGTCTCGTTTTGGTTTCCGGTCAGCTAGACGTTTCACGATGCGCACCGGTGGAAAAGCAGGTACCTGCTCGCGCACCGGGCTCTATTGTGCCTGGTATACTTTAAACGAGCCATTTTACTATGGGAACGTTTCCTCCGGGCTTTGTGTCGCACACCGTCGCGTCCGAGATAAGATAAAAGGTTCCTTTGTGTCGAGTCGAACGCCGCGCCGATGCTCTCGCGGTGACCTTTCGCTCGCGACACGTTCAAACGAACACGCTGCTCCACGATCTAACCGTGTATAATTTAGCTTGTGATTCATCGGACCCCCGCACACGATGGTTTCCTCGATCGCTCGACTAACTATCGTGTCACACTAGAAATCCAGACATTACACCTCGAATTATGTGCCTCACAAACCTTTTTCTCTGTTCGATCAACTTTTCTGAACCGGGTTCACAGATCACTCCCGCCGCACGATGGGCCGGATCGAAAAATTTCGGGACATTGGTGCATAACTTTTCAAACGTTTGAGATATTGAAATGAAGTTTGAACTAAAAAATATTATAAAATAATCTCTTTCGAGTAATACCTGTTAGAATATATCTTTTGTTTAATTTGTTAGTTAGTTATTTTTATAAATTTTTATGTAGTTGTTAAATCAGTTGCTTTCCTTAAGAAAAGAAACAATTTTTTACAATCTTAAGAGTTCTTAGATTGCCTCGCCGCTTCACAACGCCAACGCGCAGCGACCGTACTCGCCGCGACATTGTCCTCTTTAAACAACTATATTGTTATTAGTCGGACGATGTAGGAAATGATTCTTATGCGGTTATTTAAAGGAAGTTTTACCGAAAATATTCTTCTTTGTTAGAGCCTGGGATGTTTTGGGACAAAAAAGAATTTTTAATCTGTCATGTATCGTTCGGCATTATTTTTTAAATATATTATTATTAGTTATTACTAAAAAAAATATGATTTCTTATTGGGAAGGGATGCTCTATATCATACAAAAAAAAACTGAGAGAAAATATGGGGCGAAACGATGAGGACATCGCAAAAAACTTGAGCAATTCTGCCTGGTGAAATATGCTACTTTCAAAACGCTCAACTTTAAATGACCATTGTAACTAAAATATTTATTTAATTTCATTAATTTCTTCATTTTCGAGGTCCATAGATCCTTACGAAGCAATACAAATTCATTAGTTTGTAATTTCGAAAAGTCGACTTTTTGGTCGAATGTCCCTAAATTTTTCGATCCGGCCCACTGTGCGCCGGATATGATTGTCGCGCGATCGCCAATACGTGTCTCGATACGGTCTCGTTGATACAGAAATAATTGTCGGATTTAATCGTGGCCCCGTGTCCGCGCGTCAATCTGCAAAATGAATTAATCGATTCCCACGGTTCGCTCTTGGAAGCACCCACTTGAAACTGAAGTAACGGTGGAAAGTAACGCGATCTCGCCTGAGAACCACTTTTCTCAAATCGGCGCGCACCGGAACTCGAAAGCCATTCGATCGACTACCGAATTAATTTCCTCCTGTTCCACTGAAAAATCCCACTCGGGAGAAATTTCTCAAATTCTTGTGCATGTCCCTTCTTTGTTGTTAAACACTTGTGTAAAATGGCTTCAGTCCGTCTACAATAACTAATAATAATAAATTAACACCGACCAAACCGTTGTCTCTCTCGTCCTAACCTCGATGTTAACTATAGGCCTTTTTACAAATTACTAGATAGATATGTTTTTGTGACAAAAATATGTAATTTGAAACTGTCAAAACATTAGAAGAATTTTAAAAGACAGTTATATTACGTTCAGCCTATTAAAGATATTAATAAAGTAGATAAATGTCTATTTCACTCGAGATTATTGTAATTCAGATAGAACATATGAGGTGAAATATATTAGAACCAAGTATGAACCATGTGGTCGTCGATAACCTCGCTGTTAACGCGACCACGTCCAAATAAGCTGCGAATAAATGGATAAACCATTTTTCCTGATGAGAAGTAGCGTCGCGATTATCATCGCTGTGTCTCGGAGAGATTCGAGGATGTAGTGACGGGCGAGATCTCGAGAAATTACGATTTCGCGTTGACCTGCGTCGAGGTCGTTTACGAGAGGCGTGCTCTCGAAGCTTTGACGGTGAATTTTCGCGAGAGGAAGCTCGCGGGTTGGCCTCGCGGTCGAAATTGTCATCGGAATCGGAATGGAAATCGCGTGCGCGGAGCAGGCTCGCTCGTTGGGAGATGTTCCGCGGGGAGCTACTCGGCGCGCAACCTACCTACCTACATAAACACGCTGCTCCGCTTTGCTTTCCGTTCTCCTTACGAGCCCCTGCATTGCACCTCGACGAGAAAATGAGAGAAAGAGGAGCACGGAGCCAGGAGCAGTGGCAGCGATGGCACCGACGGCAGCGGAGTAGCACAGTTGCTGGATGAGGAGCAGCCAGAGGAGGAGGAGGAGGAGAGGACGAGAAGCAGGAGGAGTTGGAGGAGGATTACTAGGGAGGGGACGCGGAGAGTAGGAGGGCAACGAAAAAAGGTCGAGAGTTGAGAGTAGGCAACCCAATTTTCCTCGGCTCTCGGCTCTAGGTGTTCCGATCTGTATTGCATAGGTCAAGGTCGACCGAGACATTTAACCAGAGAAACGTCAGTCGTCCTAAATGCGCTCCTCTCTCAACCCGGACCTGGCCGACGTATTTCGCGTAGCTCTCGCCACCGAGATTTCAACGGCCATCAACAAGAAGACCATCGATCGTTATCGGGAACGTCTACGCCGTCCAACGAACGTCTCTCGTTTCCCTCTAAACTGCTGACCCCGCCAATTACACTCTTCGCTGGCGTAACACGGTCTAAGGCCGCGGTGGCTCCGATATCGGATGATATCTGTCTCCTTTCTCGAACGTGCGAAAAAGAGACGAAACAGCGGACGCCAGTGACCGACTAGGCAAAATCCAGAGAGGGTACCGACTCTTGCGACAACAACATTCTGTTCTCGAATTTCTCATTTCGTTGATCGCGTCGAGTTCGGTCTGCTCGGCTCGATCTCAGAGGATTTTGTTCTCGGAGGAGGAACGAGTCTCGCTCGTGAGTTGCAACGATCAGCACGAAAAATTGCTGTACCATTATTCACAATATTGTTTACACTACTAAACATGTTGGTATCCAACCAATTACTAAACGTTTAAGTATTGTACGAGCTATCATATCAATGAAAAGAATCGTATAGAATGGAATCATTCTAGCTAGGAAGAAATGTTTAATTTTCCAGTTGAAATATCTCCTACTCCAATTGTTACACATGGTTATCTGTATATAAATAAAAATTAAATGCTGTTCGTTGGTAAGTTTTATTTGATTTTTGTATGAACTCAAGACCGTAACTCACGATTCGAACGATGGATATGCATAATTCTCTTTTCGTCTTGTTCGATACACATTTCCAATAACTTTTCACAAATTCACAAACAAATTTATTGAAATTTGATCACGATAACGTCTGTCGTGTCAGGTAGTATTGACTAGAAAATATGTATTTAATAACGGGATTGACAAAACTATTACATATAACATCAATTTAAGTATTAATCTATTTGAGCCACGTGCTCTCTCTCTCTCTTCACAACGGAATATCTCGCAAATCTCTCGCCCACGTTTCTTACTCTCTCGTGGTCTATAACGCACTCGCCGTTCTCCCCACTCTCGCGTTCACCTCAATTAGTCAGCGAACATTCCGACTCCTAGAATGTCTTCTTATATTCAAAACATACGTACCGACGTTCTAAAGACAAGTGCATAGATAGGAGGGAAAAAATTGAAGAGAAAGAAGATTGAGACGTATCTGATCAGAGCTCGAGGCAGCACGAACAGTGCTGGCGTTGAACGCGCGCGGATAATCCTCGCGCGTGAGCGCGAGCGTGCAGGTTTGTAGCTCGAGAGATCGACGAGCTACAAAATCAAATTAATTGTACGATCACGCGTCGCCAATGCCCGGTCCGCGTACACGTACTAACCCGCGTCTACACGTGGGCGTAATTCGCGCGAGTATGCGTGCCCGTGTAGGTGTGGTCCGTTGTGTTACGTGACCTCGTCGTTGTCGTACGGCTGAATAGGCTCGTCAATGGCTCGTTTCATTGAATTAAATAGGCCATTCGTGCATGAACATAATTACTCGCCGCCCGAGATAAGGAGGAAAACGAGAGAACGGCGAAAAAACAAACCACCGGCAGAGAACCTAACCAAACCGAAACGCACTAGAGCTCTTACTTTTACCCGGGTACCCGAGTACCTATGAGATACCCGAGTAGAGAAAAACTACCCGGGTATCGCATGAGATAGCCGACTGTCCCGGTACCCGGGTATCTCATAAGACATAAGTCATAAATGATTTTGTGCAATTTAAAACAATAATGAAGTTAAAAGAACGTTGATATATTAATTTAAATTTATTAAAATCGTTCAAGAGAATAAGTAATCGTAATATATCGTCTGCTTTTTCCTATTGATGCAAACGATTTTTATTTTGCATAAAGATTCGCAGTGTATTTTCATGAGATACCCGGGTACTCGGGTAATTTTTGTTCCCCGAATACCCGGGTAATGCTATTTACCCGAGTACCCGGGTACCCGAGTAATTTTTGTTTACCCGGGTATCTCATAAGTCATAGCTCTAAAACGCACACGGTACGCTCGCGCGAGACTAAACGTGATCCTTCTCTTATTTTATTCCCACGATCGATCAAGCTCGCGTGATCTTCGACGGGACGATGGCGCATCTCGTTCCAATTTCCGTGGACTCGATTCGCGAGCATTTTTATTCAAGCCGGGAAATCGAAATGCGAAACGCGGTTAGGAATCGCACGGAATCAACGAGGACTGCAAGCGCGGGAAGAAAGAAACAACGCGCGTTGATTACACGTTTCGACATCGAATCGTGACGCAAACCGTCGCGTCTCTTGGCAAACCGGTACGCGATCGTGGAATCGCATTGTTGCGCGATGCTGTTCTACATTTTCGGCACCGGTCGAAAATCGCAGTCCTCGCGATATCTCCGACCAGCGAAACTCTTTTCTTGGCCGTTCTCGACGTTTCGTCCGTGGAACAGAGAGCAAAGTCGAGGTACCCTTTAACCAAAGTTCCTTTTGATAAAGGAAATTAATATATCTACCAATGATAACTGAACTTGCTGTACACTCTCACTTCCTAAAAAAGAAAACCAAAAAACCTTACATCCCCTAAGTATCCGCATTATATCATGTCTTCTCTAGAAACGCAAATAAAAATGAAAAACCAATCTATTAAAAGCTAGTCTATTCGACGGGTGGAACGAGGACAAGAAAACAAAAAATAAAATCAAAAAACTTATAATTTATATAACCGATTATATGGATCTTGCGTAATTGTAGCTTTATAGGTTTCGCGTTTCTAGATAGGACAGTATCATAATGTGGATACTTAGAGATGTAAGGTTTTTTGGTTATTGTAAAATTAAATAAACAAAATTCTACAGGGTGGAGCGCCACATTTTGCCATCTAGATTTACGTCATTATTATTACGCATAGCAAACAATGTTACAGATGAAGTTGAATGGTTTTGAGAGGGGCACATTCTGATGGTACATTTCTTTTTGTAGGCGGACGTGTAAAGGACATATGAAGGTCATTAATGTTATTTTTTAATGGAATCATATATTTTTTATTGCATCAGCCGATGCTCCTTCATATTCTTTACAAAAAAGTATTAATCTATTTGTGTAAAAAAATCATTAGTTTAGGAGATATTTTAATTATAATTCATAGTGCTCTCCTACTACATTATCACATTGAATTCATATTATTGGCCAGAGAGTCGAGATTTCCTAACAAATTTTAATTAAAATATTTCCTAAACTAATGATTTTTTTACATAAATAGATTAATACTTTTTTGTAAAGAATATGAAGAAGCACCAGCTGATGCAATAAAAAATATATGATTCCATTTATAAAAACATTAATGACTTTCATATGTCCTTTACACGTCCACCTACAAAAAAAATGTACCATCAGAATGTGCCCCTCTTAAAACCATTCAACTTCATCTGAAACATTGTTTGCTATGCGTAATAATAATGACGTAAATCTAGATGGCACTTAAAACTCGAGAGAAGTTTAGTAGTCACTGTTAACAGAATGCGTTCTGATCATTATAACTTAGCTGCTTCACTAGAGCGGGTAGGCATTATCAATGATAACCAATGTAAATGCAATCAGGGTTGTGAAACCCTGGATCACATAATTTGGCAATGCGAACTGTACAATTCACAAAGACGGAAACTAATAAATTCCCTAATCAGTATGGGCCTTCAACTACCCCTTAATATAGACACAATTATCGCAAAGCCAAATATCAAAGCTGGTACTAGCATCCACTCCTTTTTCCAAAGCTGTAATCTACATATTTAACGTCAACGGATATTGCTGTTATATTCACTTGTATTTCATAGAACTCTTATTGTATTATTCCTGTAATCCACGTTATTGTATTTACCTACATTATTCATGTAAAGCAAAATAAACCCAAACGGGTTTCGAATGCTTATAAATTAAAAAAAAATCTAGATGGCAAAATCTGGCGCCCCACCCTGTATAAAGGCCCTTCGGACCACGCTGAAACTTCGAGGGTGCGTTGTCGCGCAAGTCGGAGCCAGCCTAATCGCGGGGAAAGAGAGAAGCTCGTGTCTCGTCGGGACATTGCGCAATAATGGCGTAACGAGCAAAAACGTCCATCGTCCTGTCGGGATTCCGGTCGACTAGCATCTTCGAACGAGCCGATAATACGAATCGAACGTAATCGAGAGGCGATTAAACGTAACGATTTCCAAGCAACGGAGCTGTTTCGCTGGTGGCTCGCTGCTAGGCTCCCAGCTCGCGAGTTCACCTCCACGCGTGCTCCAAATCGCGAACAGAGTGTGTCTGTGACTCCGCCACGCGATAAGTGGACCGAGACCGAGTCCTGTCTCGTCGCAACGAGCCTTTTGTACGAGCCTCCGCGATCTGCCCGGATAATCGCCATAGCTGTTCCCCGTTTCACTTGCGCGTGTGTCCGTGCTCTCGTACACGTGCGTCGATGTCCCTTTTATTTCCTCTCGTTCCTACTCTTTGTTCGTTCTTTGTACGCGCGTTAATCGTCGACGATCGGTAACGGTAGCGATCCGGTTCGTCGCGTTCAAAAGAAATTTGGCAGACCGAACGAACCGGGCGCTAATCGAAAGTAGAATGCGGGTACTTTCACGGAATAACGACGATAGTTACCGTCCGTCTATTGCATTCATTCTTCCTTCATCTTCAATCTTACGTTTCTTTTTATTCAGGGAATCTCGGAAGGGATTTAATGAAACATTTCGCACAAACAAAACCAAAGTAACGTGTACAAACTAAACATGAGGGTATACCACTTTTTTGCATTCCTGTTTTTTTTTAACGACCGTATATTTTTCCTTTTCCCACATCCGCCCACAGCACGC
Organism: Lasioglossum zephyrum; assembly: GCA_028455615.1. Lineage (NCBI taxonomy): Eukaryota > Metazoa > Arthropoda > Insecta > Hymenoptera > Halictidae > Lasioglossum > Lasioglossum zephyrum. The sequence continues at coordinate 13,880,313 of CM052332.1, read as the reverse complement.
CTATACAATGTGATCCTCATCCAACAACAGAATGTGTGGTTTGCAAAAAAAAAAGATTGATAGACGGTATGGAACAGATATTGCTGTAAAAATTATTCCGCCACATTATGCATTTCATACAAAAATAAATAAACAATAAAAAGTATAATCGGTGTCGTATCGACATCGGCGAGGATTCATGTATCGAGAGTTTCTTGTTCGTTGAGACATCGCGGCGTGCGAACGACGCTCGAATGTCGGTGTGCCGCGACCAACACATGTAGGTCGCGCTCTGGATTGGTCCGTGTTTTTCGTTAATAACTCTTTAACGAAGCCTCAGATGACATTTTCGTAAAGGAAAATCTTGCTTGAAATGATCGCAGCATCCTCCCATTTCCAGATGCTGAGGGAATTTCGGGACACCCTGTATTGGCGAGAGGAGTGTCTCCAGGGTCGCGATGAAAAATTGATTCGCGCCTAGGTTCACAGAGTTAAATTCGGTCCGACCTCGCAGCCTTCCACTCCGTATAAAATGGTAGCGCGACAACGGAACGGAATCGCGAATTCGAAAAGTTCCACGAGATTGTCGGCGATAAATCGTTCGAAGATATTTAATTATCCGAGATTGCGGTAATGGTTTGCCCGATCTGCGAGTATAATTTTTCAATCAAATTGTCGATCACGGCTGGCCGATTAGCATAGTAATGGCGGTCGAGTCCTGAAAACCTACTCGTCGGAGAAGTGTGGGAAGCGTCGCGTCGATCAAACTCATCGAAAGCGTTATTGATCGACTGCGATAACCGCACATAATTATGAAAGTGGAGTAAGTCGACATTTAAAGAAATGAATTTATCGGTTATTTCCAATCACATTAATTGAAACTGAATTAATTCAATGTAATTTTTCACGACATTGCCAAAAACGATCCATTAGATATGGAATTCATTTAGTGTTAATAGTCTTTTCCTTTAAATATCTCGAATAAAAAAAGCATCAGAAACGTCCTCCTCTTTTTCAAAATCCATCGATCTCTTATAATTTTATGCTATTGCCTCTCATCCTAATAATCTTTCCAATATAATTTAGATTCTGCTAATTTTTTCTTCACAAATTTATTTTTTTCGTTGGTTTATAAGAATTCAGTAATCATGTTGTAACCTAAAATTCCATCTTAATTGGCTTTAAATTCACGAGTTTTGAAATTACCGCCATAGGTGATTGAGACTAACCAGTGATCGATATCGACCAACCAATAAGAAATACTGTTTGCCTATATATATATGACACTTCGCGCTTTTATACTTTTGCGGATAACACATGGTTTCAGTCACATATTTGCCACGATGTAGTGAACATTGCCTTCCGGTATTTCTTAGTGTTTGTTTTATGTTTCTTTTTCTCTTTTTGTTACGCAGCAAGTAAGTACATTAATTTTGTTGATCCTGTTGATTGACCTGGTTGTATTTTAAATTTATCTGCCATATTATAATTCTTTTACATTATTTTTAAACGCAACATATGTTCTTTATGACAATGATCCACATAGGGATCGAAACGTCAAGATACATTTATAAATAATTGCACATTTGCTGCTTGTGTAAAATTGATCGAACCTTGCGCCGAAATCATAAATTCGTATTCACTTTCCGATCGAGAAACAAACTTCACCTTTCTCATCCTGATGTCAATGTCGACTCTTTTTGCAAATTATGTACTTACTTATTTATTAAATAAGTGTAAACCATGTGGTCAGTGCGATCACGTCAAATTAAACTGCAAATAAATAAATAATAATACCAAGAAATATACGACCTTGGATCACTTCCACAATTATAGACACATAAATCGAAGGCACCGGGGAAACGTGGAAAATTGGGAATCATCTCGAATCAGGGAGACGCTTGGTTATATGGGATAGAATGGATAGATGATTTATCGAGCGCTCGTCCAGGCGAATTGTTTGGGGAATTGTCCGCAAATTGGCTGGAGGCAAATAAACCATCGACGACGGTGATTTATTCGAATCGCGATTCAAGGGCCGGTACTTTCTAAAAGGATCCTTCATTCATGCGAGAACCTGTTCATTCTTTCGATTTTATTGGCGACGCGAGCGACCGAGTGAGACAGAGACGGGGCAAAAGAAGAAAGAGTGGCGACGATGGGATTGAAAGTGTCTCGACGAAGCTCGATAGGCCTTCCGACATTTCGCAACATATAATACCTTTAGTTGGTTTCGAGAACTTGACGATAAAATTTTTTTTGATGTACCGTACCGAAAAAATCGATCGAGAATTCTTTTACTCGACCTCGACGAACGATCGCGAACTATTTGATCTGTAGAACACGAAGGATCTGCTCTTTCGAACGATCGTCCGGCAGAAATCCTGAGGAACCGAACGCTTTCTCGAGGGCGTTCGAAACGCGTGAAAGTTTTCGAGATCGCTGAAAAATCCGCGTACCTTCGACGAAAAAGCCGAAGATACCGGAGTAACAGCACAGGAAGCCAGGCACCGATGAGTATCGAACAGTTTCGAGAGAGCGAAAGGACCCGAGCCGGTAGAAATGGTGAAATCTGAATGTATACTTACGCGAAGGTGACCTAAAAGTGAAACCATTTGCGAGCGCCGTGTAAAACGCTAAAAGTCGGAGATCCAACTTTCCATCGTTTGATTATTTTCACGAGTCGAGGACACGGATTCGTCTATCGAAAACGGTCAACGGAAAACAGGCTTCCGGATAGACCGACTCCGAGGGCCGAACCTACGATCGAACGAGACGTTTTCCTCAAGACGTTCAACCTACTTGTCCGAATAATTAGCCGGCGCACTATGGGGTACTTGGCCGATCTAGCTGGCCAAAATTATTTTTTCTGCTTAACGTGTTTAAAATGTACCTACTAACTTATTTATAGTATTTTTTCTTTAAAAAAAAGAATTATAAACAAATAAAAATTAACCATTTTTATTGAAAATATTATTTTTAACTAATTTAACAATACGCGCGAATTACTACAATATAAACAATAAAAATAACAAAAAATATAATATA
>CM052332.1:13721408-13877186 GCA_028455615.1 Lasioglossum zephyrum | reverse complement strand
AAATTAGTTAAAAATAATATTTTCAATAAAAATGGTTAATTTTTATTGAAAATATTATTTTTAACTAATTTAACAATACGCGCGAATTACTACAATATAAACAATAAAAATAACAAAAAATATAATATAATATATAATAATAACCAATAATACGACTAAATAATAATAATAAATACTAATACGCTTGCAATTTCATTTTTGTGACAAAAATTAGACGTACGATAACTTGTGCATCTGCATACTTCTGCAACTTTTTTTAGGCGAAAATAAAGCTGATACCTTCCACTTTACAGTGGCTAAACAAACATTACCGGGACGGACCCGGAAGCACAACTAATTCCTTCCAAATGTATGAACTTAGAGGTTAAAACTGCCTTCAAATTGACTTTTTTCAGTAACCGTTATTTTAATTATTTCAATACACATCTGATTGCAATTTTGTGAAATACACACACTTACCTGCTACAACATTGTCCCCCATCGGTTTCCTTAAAATAGCTTCCGTGACAAAAAATATTTCACTTCGAACGTTGTTAATGCGGACGACACAGCGAAAGGTACAAGCACTGTACTAAATGACTAAACTTCAAGTGATTACAACTCCGTACGGAAATGCCAAACCGGGAAAAAACCGACGATTTATTGACCCCCCACTATTTAACTTTTTTAGGTAACAACTCATTTTTACCTGGAATGAGTTTGACAAAATCGACTTTTGGCCAGCTAGATCGGCCAAGTACCCCATAGTGTGGCGGTCGGGCGCGAGGGTCAGAGGTCGGCCATCTCGAAGTGATACAAGACGAGCGGTCTGTCGATCGAGGTGGTCTCTTTTGGTCTCGATGCGGAGGAGTTTCGTTGCACCGCTTCGCTTGTAATGCGCGATCGAGCAAACATTCTAATTTCGCCTAGTTCTCTCGGCCGGTTAGCCGCGCTCGCCTACTTGCATTAGAACGTCGGCTAACCCGAACCGTGTCGGCAATATAGGATTACACCGGTCGCCGCGAGTCGGCTTTCTAAGAGCATACCCCTCCCCCCGCATCGGTTGTGGAACGTCGCGTTTTCACGAGAGAAATGGATTACGCGAATCTCGGCTCCGGCCGAGAGAGAGACGTCGACGTTCAAAGAAGGAGGTACCGAGATAGAGAGAGAGAGAGAGGGAGGGGAACAGAGTAGAACGAAAAACCGAAAGACGGGGTCACGGCCGATCAAATCGATCGAGCCGATAGGCAAAATTCGAGAACCACGAGGTGAACCAAGTAAAATTTTGACCTAAACGTTCCTATTGGTACGGCATCTACGATATTCGAGTCGTTCGACAAACCTATTGAGCTTTTTCCAGCATTCTCCTACAAAAATGATGCTAAAAATTTAAACCTCATGGACGCCCGTTCGTGGTCTTCCATTGCGCAATTAGTGTTGCGAAATTTTTCCCTAATAGAAACTGATAGATTCTCGATGAAATATTCCTCGTTTCATAATCGTCACATGTTGCCGATGGAACGTCACCGTCGAAAGAATCTATCGTCGTGTTCTTGCCTTTGAGAAAACCAATTCCGAACGGCGAAATGAAGTTGATTGACTGCCAAAACGGGAACTTTGTCGGTACATATATATGACAAAAGTGAATTGATTCAGCGATTTATGAGTAATCAATTTTCCATGAACATAGTTGGTTTATCTTTGAATGTTATTGGCGCGCTGGTACGATCATTCATGACGTCAAGCTATTTTGCAAAATTACATAGAAAACTTTCGACGTTTCGATCTCGATTTAGATCATTTTCAAGAAAATTCTTTCATTGTAATTGCGTCTGTAAGAATTTGTTTCTTAATTAGTACATGGTTGTCAGGCCAAATGCAGAAAAAAGGAAACACTATCTAAAAAATCCAAAAACACAAAAAGTAGAAAAAGAAAAAAGAAAAAAATAAACTTTGTGTAAATACTCACTTGCTTAATACAAAATGGTTATTAAATGAAATTCTTTACAGTTTGTGGAACGCATGTTGGTTCCATGCCGGTGACATGTGGACTGGGAAAACGTGACCATTTGAAACGACTAAGAATCAAAAAACATTGATCTCCGTATTGGCCAATCAATAAATGGCGCTAAAATTTGAAACATGACTAAAGATCTAACATACTAATGTTGTTAATATACCAACAAAAATTGTTGGTAAAAAAGATAATATATTGACATTCTATTTACTTTTGATAATTAGCTATAGGAATTATGTATTGGAAAAAACATAGTTGGTCCGCTTGAATTTTCTTTTCGAGTGAGTACATGCATACTGTGGGGCTTTTATAAAGGTTGTTCGGTAGTTGTTCAGTTTAAAGTCAACGAGGTACCGTCTTCTGTTTGTTAACGTGCCTCGTTTCGAATATCTCGGCAACAGCCATAAACTATTACAGTTTGGTACGTCCAAAGCAGATTACATTAATAACCTTTCAGCGGTGGCGCTCAGGCGCTAATCGACTTACGCGGAAATCGCTGGAACGAATTAACCGCCTAAGTTAACGAGTTACTGTTCACAAATAACTCTACGTAAATATTTTCGAGTTCGGTCTCGGTGCAACGAAGATCGATTCGCGTTCTCGTTCCCGTTCGCCGACGTCGCGAATCACGTCGAAAGAATCCAGGCGCACCCTTCGCTGGCGTTCAGGTTCGAGCGACGCTGCGAGAGGGTTCGGCAACGATCGGAGCTCCTCCCACGATTCGCGGAACACGAAAATCGATGCGCAAGCTGCCCGGATTCCCGGCGAAAATGTCGCGCGAACAGATTCTTCGGGATCCGGGTGAACGGTGCTCAAACAAGATCCGAGCGAACGCTGAGGTTGCCAAAGAGTCGGGGCTGACTTCGCTAACTAACCTTCCGGTGGGAGACGTTCTCTAAATACTTGTACTATGAAAATCCGGTCTTTACCGGTAGGAAAATATTCGCTTGGAAACGGAACGTGAATGCATTGCTCCGAGGGACTTGAACTTGACTATTGTTTAGCGATACTCCTAACCCCCCCCCCCTCCCCCTATCCTAACATGACCCTTTTGCAGTCGGAGCTATTTCAACTTGAAAATTAAACATTTCACCCAACCTAGAATAATTCCATTATACCTAGGCAGCTCAAGTTTCTGTGCACCTCGCGGAGTATGCCCTCCAGTGGAAGGGGTACGCGATTTGGCGGTAATTATATAGAAAAGGTCTGCGCACTCCGATTTTGATGAAATTTTAATATGTTATAGATTTCGACATTCTGAACAACTTTTTCCTTTTCCAATATAGGGGGGTCGCTTTTAGTTTTCGCGATATTTGCAAAAGACTATCGCTAATACTGTATTGAATTTTTCGTATTCCTGCATGCTCCGTGGCAACGTAAACCTGTTCCGGGGCCGCATCTGTTTATTTTTTCTTTGTAAACACGTTTTGGAGATGAGAAGCGACAATACCACAGATACACAAGCCCAGTGTTTCTCAAACGATGGTTTCCGTTATGAAATTAACATTTGCGCCAATTTTCAGTATCATATTCGTAATCAGCACCTCAAAATACGTAAGAATCTAGAGTATAATTTAGAAACACTGGGTGCGTGTGAAACACTGGGTGGGTGTGTGTGGTGTCAGGCCAGCCCTTTCCGCAAACAAACGCCGCACCAGGACAAGGCTTACGTTGCCGCGGACCGTGCAGGAATACAAAAATTCAATAAATTATTCGCGATAGTTTTTTGCAAATATCTCAAAAACTAAGGCCGACCCCCCTATATTGGAAAAGGAAAAAGTTGTTCAGAATGTGTTGCTGCATAACATATTAAAATTTCATCAAAATCGAAGTACCCAGATCTTGTCTATACAATTACCAAACTGGCTTAAATCGCAAAGCTCGGTCGCTCTAAGATCGCAGGATTACTGTATTATCCTCGAAATCAATTTATAGCCAACCGCGACAGCGCGTTTAACTCTCATCCATCCCTCGTGTCAATTTCATTCAATTTTACCGAAATAAGTTATACCGTTCCGTTATTTAGAGGCAAATTTGTTCGGAACTTCGTGTGACTTTTATTTCTTGAATGCGAAACTCATAACCGAGAAACCTAAATTGTAGGCTATGAAATTGATATTATACCTCATACGCTACTTAAACGTTCAGTAATTGGTTAGACACGAACATGTTTAATAATGTAAACAATATTGTGAATAACGATGCAACGATTTTCAGTGGTAACTCCGAGTCAACCCTCGACTGCTAAGGGCTAAAAAGGGTGAAATGTGCAAGGCGAGTCGATGCGACACGAGCCGCGGAAATTCGAACGAGGGTAATGGAAAATCGTGATAATGGCCACGGCGAAGAAGACCGAGAGGAGAGTAACGCTAGCAAGGCATTAGACAGATAGGACGCTAGGTGGAACAAGAGAGGCGAAAGAAGAGAGAAAGAGAGAGAACAAGAGATACGACGAGTTTCTCAAGTGATGATGCGACCCTGTTTCCAAACGGCGCGCTTCAAGATCGCACGTAAATCGACAGCACGCTACGGGGACGCTTCGTTTTCATTATCAGCCCGCGAAAATTAAAGAACAGTCTCTCTCTCTTTCTCCCTCTGCGTTTCCATCGTACCGACGAGACAATGCGTTTTCCCTGCTCGCGAGAACGATTCACAGTCTTCTGCTTCTGGTCGTTCCACGCTGAATCCTCGGCGCATTGTTCTCTTTTCGCGTTATCTTCCAACGATGGTCGAAAATTCGAATGAACGCTTTCCAAGACTGGAAGTTAACCCTAGACCGGATTGGTACGAAACTGTTGACGCAAGGATCTGGGAGGTTGGTGATCGATCCTTTGTAGGACAACGCGGTTTCCGGTCCGGCATTAAAAATGAAAGTTCGAGCGTAGGAGTCGCGGGCGGGTCGAAAGACGAGTTCCTCTCGCGAAAACGCCTCGAGCGAATCGAAGGCAACGTCTCGTAGGAGGCTGATCGAGAACGTGGAGCGTCGTCGCGCAGGAAGCGTCGTTAAGGACAGGCACGCGAGGCGATCGGACTTCCGGGGATACGACCAGGGAAAGTGAAGCAGCAGCGACGGCCTGGCACGCGTAAGTGTCGTGCGCGAGTGCGTACGCGCAACAGAGTTGGCCGACAGATGATCAGGAAGAGGAGCAAGAGAGGAGGTAGAGGAGGTGGAGGCGATAGAGGAAGTGGAGGGAAAAAAGGCGGCGACAGTCTCGCGCGAGATCCACGGAAACGGGGAACCGTCGACGACCGGGTGTATCGACTGCGGCCTATTTGATCGGGAGGTGGCAGATCGAGGGAGGGGAGGTACATGAAAGGCGAGGATGGAGGAGGCAACGAACAAGGCGAGAGAGGGCAGGTAGGCGCGTGCCACTTAGCCCACCAAGAAACGCGGTCATAGCCTCGGCACGTCTGACTCGACGACGATGTCGTCGTCGCCGGCGTCGCCGTCGTCATCGTCGCCGTCGGAGACTGCTGCTCGCAAAGACCTTTCGATCCGCGATCGACCCGTGTAGATCGTTTAACTCTACGCCCTCGCCGGGAACCTCGTTTTACGTCGAGAAATTAGAATCGTCGACCGAAGTATTGGGCTCCCAGACGAGGAAGATCTAACTTTTGAATATCGAATCCCGCGACGCGGTAAGGTACGAACTTGCAATGCCAGTGAAGTTACAAAAGAAACCCCCGGGGCTCTGTTTGTGCCCCGAGTGGGCGTGACTTTGCCGCTTCCGATCTCGCCGGAGACAGGCCAGTGCTCCACAGGGCAATCCGTGGCCCTCGAGAACATCCGAATGACCTCGCTCTTCGAGCGTTACTCGTTTCGCAGTACGCTTTTGAGCCGCGCAGCACCAGCACGAGACACGACACGCGCTGTTTTTCGACTCCGGCACGGTATTATCGCGTACCTTCGAGACTCTCCGATACCTCGGACATCACATTCCAGCCCCTCCTACCTCTGTCTCTTCTCGGCATATCTCGCGCGAGAAAAGAAGCCATTTCGCGCGGGCACCGTCTCGTAAATCTTTCGACGCGCTTCCCGAAACGTAAATCTTCTCCCGTTCAATCGGAGAGCAGCTTTACTCGCAATCGAAGTGCTGCCGGTAAAACGCTTACCGCCGCCGGTACATCAACACGCGGTTCAACCTTCCCTCGAATTCGCCGACCCTGAATATGCACGAGGCTGTTCCGGGACGCTTTAAAAGCGGCCAGACCGTCTGCTCCTATTTACGATTTCAACGGGCGGTTTCATCTGCAATTTTTCCGACCGCTTCTGCCTTTTCTCGTCGAAGATCTCCCACGGATCGGTAACAATGGGGCGCGACGTTCCTCGCGGCTACTCCGTTTGCTTTTTCACTTTACCTCCCGTCGTAAGTTCGTTTCCAAGGATTCGGCGTAACGAGCCCGACAAAATTGCAAGCGAGCAGCTGGCACGAAACGCATCTCGAACAAAGTGGCGACCAAGTTGCCCAGGGGCGTAGCCACTAGTGGGTCGTGGCCGAGAGAAGATGCCTATCGCGGAGACGGTTCTACTGGACGAGAGAAGGTCGCTGATTTCACGAGCTGCCGCTCTTTTACGGGCCGACGACGGCGACGACGACGACTGCCTGCCCCCGAAACCCTCATACCTCGATGCGCGATGCACGATGCGCCAGTAGAGATATCTCCTTTTCCGCGGTTTTCTCTAATTGAACTAGTTCTCGCGTAATCGACGTCGAGGATCCAAGGACCCTCCTCGCAACCGTTCCCCTTCGCGCATCGACGCGTTGCAACCCCCATTCCTTGTTTCATCGATCGATCGCGATCGACGCGTCGCGACGCTGTTGCTCGTCGACGATCCGTCGGCTTCCCTTTCGTTCTCTTTCCTATCCGATACAGGCTTGCTCAGAAATTGCGTTTCTCGATCAAAGTCGATGTACGATTCAACGTTACAGTAAAACCTCAAATACTGTCCAACAGGCGTACTCTAGGCGGACAGCATTCGCATAGGAGACACTATTTTTTGATTTATGACTGCGTCGTCGTCGCCGGCACAGCGTTGACAAGCAGTGGAGCTAGTAGGCACTAGACAACGTTTACGATGACAACCCCGGACAGTATTTAAGGTTTTACTGTATTCATTTCTCACACAGCGAGTTCGCGCTGTGCGGTCGACGTGAAAACCACGCGTTGGGAAAAGCTAGGCGTTCCCTTCGAACTAGGCCTCCTAGGCGAAAGTGTTTTCCAGAGGTGAAAGCAAAATAGGGGAAACGCCGCGGAGGGGAGAGGTGGGGCAGAGAGGGACGTGCGAGTGCTCCAAACTTCGAACCGCAGCCGGCGATACCCGCGACCCGAGACAAAAGAGAAATCAGAATAATTGGAAGAAACGCGGTATCGTTCTATACCAAGCCGCGCAGAGTCGCTCGCATTATTCGCTTCTCGTTTTAGCGCCGGTCGCTGAAATCGACCGGCCGGGGAGAGGGATACGGAAGAATGGAAAGGAAAAAAGGACGCGAAAACTTTCTCGGGAGAAGGGGGCCGCGACCACAGAAATTGCTACGGGTGTCGACACTGCTTCGGGTCGAACGCTAAGACCCCGATCAGACGCGCCGGAAACTGCACGTTTTCGATCGCGCGAATCTTTTAATTACATTGGCGTCTTCGTGTTCGGTCGAACAATCGAAAACAAAGATCGAGCGTCAAGAGCGATGAAATAAATTGACGACCAAGCGGCACGGAATTAATCAAACACATTAACCCTTGTGCAGTCAACCGGATATCCGTCTACTGAATTTCTTTCAACAATTTGTTAATATTCCTCGGAAAACATTAATGTTATCGGCACATTGGTTCGATCAATTGTTATTTAAAAAACAATTTTGCAAATTACCACATTAATTTCAACGTTTAAATCTTACTTTAGATCGTTTTCAAGAAATAATTTAAGTCTGTAAATTATTAAACGTTATGATATTATTCTGCATGTTAAACTGGATTGAGGAAAACTAGTGCGCCGATAACATTAATGTATTATCGAATAAACATTGTCAGTGATCCTAGTTGTAAGTGTAGTTATAGCTCCGAGGACTTAGATCATGTTTTATGGCAGTGTCGTCTTTCTGGTTCTCAAAGAATTAAATTAGTTAATAAGTTGCGTAAAATTAAGTTTTCTTATTGTACACTAACTGTAAGACTACAGTTAAAAAAATATTGTTAAAGCCGAAATAAACCTATAATAGGTTTCAGTGGCTCAATAAAAAAAACATTAATGTATTTGTTATTAACAACTCTACGATCGACATAAGTCTTATAATGAGAATTTGTGCGAACATGTTAAATACAGAGAGGTTTTAAGTGATGTATACATTTTGCTTAACTACACAAGGGTTAATTTATATGAAAGGAAACAGAACAACACCGTCGGAAATCGTTGCTCTCTGTATAATCACAGCCTGCGGGATTTGCACGCGAAAACCGTCGTCTTTTCGCGGCTCTCGCTCCGATCGTTGATTCGAATGTTACTCGCAAGAAGAGAACGATCCTTGGAAACGGGAATATTCGATTAGCCGAAACGAAGACGATTCGACGCGCTCGTACTGCTCGGAGGTCGATCGCCGCCAAGTTTCTCTTCCGAGTGTTGCGAAACAAACTTTTACGGGCGAGTACGGTTGTTTCTCTGTTGCAGGCGTAATCGTTTCGGGAAAAGGAAAACGTTCCGTCGTTTCTATCATTCTAGCATTACTCCGAGGGATCCGGTGAAGTATTGTTCGGGATAGCGATCGCCAGGTCGGAGGTTGATCGCAGAGCTGAAGAAAATCTAAGAGCCTGTTGAAACACAGCGGAAATGTTGCGGATCTAATTTACATAATTGAAAACGCTTTACGATTGAAAACACAAATAGCGCGATCGAAAACGCACGGTTTCCGTCGTCTCTGAACTAGAGCTCGGACTTTTACCCGGGTATTTCATAAGACATAAGTCATAAATGATTTTGTGCAATTTAAAACAATAATGAAATTAAAAGAACGTTGATATATTAATTTAAATTTATTAAAATCGTTCAAGAGAATAAGTAATCGTAATATATCGTCTGTTTTTTCCTATTGATGCAAACGATTTTTATTTTGCATAAAGATCCGCAGTGCATTCATGAGATAGCCGGGTACTCGGGTAATTTTTGTTTACACGAATACCCGGGTATCCGGGTAATGCTGTTTACCCGAGTACTCGGGTATCTCATAAGCCACAGCTCTACTCTGAACGGGGTCTAAGGCCGTGCGTTTCTTTGGGAAACTGCGGTAAATATTGAAAGCAACATGGACGTGCGGCGCCGCAACTACGGTGCGAGCAAATGTGCACCGGCTAATTGAATCCATAATATTTTAGAGCGCAATTCGACGATGGGAGCCCCGTTTACGGGTGCAAAGTGGCCGGTATCGTGGATCGCGGGTCAGCGTGTTTCTTTTGGTGGGGCGAGAGAGGCAGGAGAGGCGCTTGTATCGAAAAACTCGTCCTCCTGTTCGAGATCGCGGGCGCCTCGACCTGGCGCAATAATCAGCTTTAACCGGCTTCGGCGTGAAACGGATGAAATATCGACTAAATATAACCGGGGCCAGGAACCGGTGGCAAAGAGGGGGGACCAGACACGGTGGGAGAGCCTCCTCGTGCCGCGAATGTAGGACATCGTGCCTCGTCTTCGAAAAGATACGCGAACGGGAGAGGGACAACCGTCGATTACGTTACTGTTCACGCCCGCCCGATTCTCCGTGCTCGCGATCGAACCCGGCTCTACTCTCCTCTTTCACCTGTCCTGCTCGCCGCCGGTTAGCTCATCCCCCGACCGTTTCTCCTAGAGCCTCCTCGCGATCGAATACCAACGCAGCATACCTCTACATTCTCCCTAAGTAATTGCAGGTTATAGTGGATGAAACGAGCCATCCACCCACAGTTTTGCAAATTGGATCGCGAACAAACGTAACCAGCCTATTACGGGGACGACGTTGACGCATCGATTGCCGATCCGCGATCAAGATGATGGAAAGTCGGGGGTCTGGGATCGAAGTTCGGCGAGGTCGGGGATCGTGAATAATCGAATCCTGTAGGATCGTCGGCAACAAAAGGGCGAGGAGAGGCAGCGCCGGTTTAGGTCAACGGATGAAGTAGGTGCGAGGTAGGTTAAAGTAGGTAAATAGCCTGCCGGTGACCCGTCACCTGCGTTCTCGTTCTATCGAGAGCAACGTCTCTCGGTGGGAGGGACGGAACGGAATGGAATGAAGATAGCACTCGCTCGCTCGGTCGCTCGCTCGTCTGTTCCTTCGCCTGCTCGATTCTCCGTGTCCCCACCCGAGTCTCGAGCTCTTCGTGCACACGGAACGGTGACGTTGGGCTGCTCTGGTTCCAGCAGGACCGATCCGATCAACTTTTCGTCTATTATTACTCGGTCCGACGAGTCGGCGAACTGCGCTCTCCTTCACCCTAAATCTCCTTGTTCCTTCATTTATTTGACGTCGCTCTCAACTCTTTGCTAAGGTTATTTCGCGACGGGACGTACAGCTTATTAAGCTGGGTTTTACGAACCACCTTCGGCACCACAGTATAGCTGGGATCTCCTAAACACGTGTGGCTTTTCAAGATCCATAATCCATTTTTTTTATTATTGAAGGAAATCGTATTACAACTTTTGGCAGTAATACGTAAATACAAATACCGTATGTAGAGTGCGAAGCATTGACAAATCAGACATAATGGTATACAAATTAACATTTATCTTTTTGTAAAACTCTCACACACAGATCACAGTCATTCAGAAACGATACAATGCAATGGCAAGCCCTAATATCTGGTCCAACCAAAAACATAGAGACGTCCAGAGGCAAATGGAATCCCAATCTGTAGAGTCTTTTCAAAAGCAACAGTCTTTGAGCATCATAAGAACTGCACTGCCAGAGAACATGGTTAAGGGTCTCATCTTCCTGACCGCAACTACACTCTGGATTATCAAAAAACCCAATTCGTGCAAGGGAAGCAGCCAGGTGGTAGTGATCCGCTCTACACCTATTAACAGTGACAGCAGTCAAACGGGTCAAGTTTAACTGTGAGAACCAGGGAAGTCGGTTTTCTCACTATAAAATTTTATCCATAATCCATTTATTATAACTTTCTGTTGCACGTCCAGGCGCAAAAATTAGGATTTTCATATAAAATAAAAATAGTCTGCGTCATTTGCAAGAAACTGGAGCCAGACAGACGTTTAATGTTTACTTTAACAATACCAACAAAGTGAAAATACTAGATTAGCATTGTTAGGCATTTACACATTTTTACTATAAATGCACTGAATTCGCAGTCTAGTTGTTACTTGTAATTCCTATGACGTCAACACTGATATCCTTACGTTCGGAGCAGAAGAAATCTGTAGCGATTGAAAGCTGTGCCCACTAAAGTAAACGGGGAATTCCCGTGTTTCGTTAGAATTCTACGAGAATCGCGTTATACGAAAAGGTCGTCACAATGTTTTTAGGGGATTGTAGGAAGTCGCGTTTAACGAGAAAGTCTAATATTTTTAGCGCATCGTAGGAGGACGTACGAATACGGGAATCTACTGTACAAGAGGTCCCGCGATCGCAAAACGCTGCGTCCAGACGCGTTTAGAAGATCTCTCCTCGAACACTTTCCATGCCACATACACTAGCGGATAGTACGGGTAAAGAAAGCTGCGCCAAACGTTTTAGATTGCACTGGAGACGAGGCGGGAGCTTAAACAGGATGGACGTCGTTACCAAAGATCGTTCAGCGCCTCGTTGAACGCAATAGGATACGGATAACGCGCGAAGCTGCGTTAATTTTCTAATGAAACCGAGATGGTGTTGACTCGACCGTCGACAAAGCGTTAAACGAGCGTTTATTGCTTTTCGAGGAACGCAAACCGCGGACAGTACCGTCACTGTCGGTCGTCGGGAATTCGCCGAGCGATCGTATCGATGTTTATGCAATTGTATATTCATATAAGACAATTATTATACGTGTGAAAACGTGTGAAACACGTTTGCCTAACCGTTCTATAATTTATACAAAAAAAAAATATCTTTGATTAATTCTTACAGACGCAATAATGAAATTTTCTATTCTTGAAAATGGTCTAGATTGAGACCGAAACGTTGAATTAAATTTCATGTGACATTTTTGCAAATTTGCTTATGTTCCAATGGATCGAACCAGTGCGCCGATAACATTAATTGTAGTTTAAAACAACTGTCGATCGAGATTCAGAGAACTGTTACAATTATTATAGTTTAGGGTGGTAATAAACGAAAATGTGTTTCTCTGTAAACAAAGAGAATTTTGTCTTTATTCGTTATTTGACAACAATTATTTACACTATTTACAACCTTCACTGTAAACAAAGAAACGACAATTAATAGTTTACTAATCTCACTTCTCTGCCTACACTACTAATTTTATTTATTAATTTTATTTTTGTAATTTTTTGTACGTTTACTCTGTTGCGTAACCGTTATCTTTCTCTCTTCAATTCTCCTACTAATCGTCGCTCTATCTATCGGTAATTGAATTAAAGACGCGCGGCATATTCGAATCTAAAGAAAGTATACTTTCTTTACATTCATACTGTGTAACTTCTCTTGGTTGTCATTCTTCTATTGAATTCGGTATTACGTTGAAATAAATTTCTCTTAGAAGATTTTCTACAAGATGAAGAAAATCAAACTCGTTATAGAAGGGCTGTCCATCCCTGATGCAGCTAACTGCGATACTCGCAGAGGACGCAAATCTCTGAAGAAAAAGAACATTTCTCGTCTCGAACGGTTCGGACACCGTTCGCGATTCTAGGTCGTCGGCCAACGCTGCAGCCGGCGAACAACGGACACGGCACACAGCCTAGTCCGTTTCGAACGTGCGCTGGCTCACGGGGAACCGGCTTGCGATTTTTGCGAGCGATCGCGTGTCGGTTTTCGCGTCTAACCGGAATACGTCGCTTCCTTCCTCCGCGAGGTGAGGCTCCGCGCTTAGATGAAAGATCAGGAAAGTAGGCTTCGTTTCGGTTTAATTGAACGTCGCCGCGGACCGTTCCCTGAAACGATAATTCACCGTGTCGCATGTCGCCGCGACGCGATATTAAAGAGTTTCACCGGTGAACGGGGTTACGTCGCGCGCGCGAACCGTCGGCGTCGGGAGGCCAACGGAACGCGCGAAATCTAGTTCGTCCAATTAGAAATACCACGGCGACGGGATTTAATCGTTGCTGAAAGAGGTTATCGTTGGCCGGAGTCGATGCTCGTGGAGAGTGCTCGATCGCTCGAGATTCGATCGACTGGACCCGATCGACGCTTCCAACATCGAGCGACAAGATTCGCGGATCGATCGACCGTGTCCCATCTGCTCTCCCAACAACGTTTCTTCGTCCGGGCGATCGCAGCTTTTATCGGTCGGCTGACACGGCACGCGGCCATCGTAAAACCATCGTAAAACCGCGATGAAACGATTTCGTTAACTGTCAGCCGGTCGGCTCGGCGCGGACCGTCGCGCGAACGAA
The DNA here is from genome assembly GCA_028455615.1 of Lasioglossum zephyrum. Taxonomy (NCBI): domain Eukaryota; kingdom Metazoa; phylum Arthropoda; class Insecta; order Hymenoptera; family Halictidae; genus Lasioglossum; species Lasioglossum zephyrum. Next base: position 13,863,663 of record CM052332.1, on the reverse strand, counting down.
ACCGTCTAGGTCGCTCGATACGACTACGGCCGATTCCAGTATCGCCGGCCAGGTAGGTTAACAGATTAATAGTTTGTGTATCTAGAAGGCGGCTCAACAACGAAACCAGGCCAGCATCGCTGGCGCAAGGTTCGTCGATACCGCTACTCGACGCCGATCCAAAGAAATGCGGAGGAAAAATTGGAAAAAACTCCAAGAGAGCGGACCACTCTCGAACGGATGGACGCGTATCGACGATACGGAGACATTCGATTCTAAACGTTTCGTCTTTTCGCTCGCGAACCACTAGTTGCGCGATATGAGGGAGAGAGAGAGAGAGAGAGAAAGAGAGTACAACCTCGCGGAAATCGAGCACGATGGAAGACTATATCTGGCTCGATATCGATCGTGTTTTTCGGAATTGGGACCGATCCAAAAGGGCATCGGAGATATGATCCCCTAACCGCGATATTCGTGGCAAGTAAAACGCGCCGATGACATTCGAGCGTGCTCCAGCTAATTGGAACTCGAATTCGCGTAGAAGTAGACTCAGACACGGTGCTTAGGTCAGGGACAGAACAACAGATCGATCGGATCGAACGCTGTACGAACGGTACAAGGTCTCGCGGCACGCGCGCCTCCGTGTACTTGTGTACATGTTCATGAACGGTGGTGTGTCCGATCGTTGCATCGACTCCAATTTACCCCCCTCTAGCCGTCCATAAAGAAACGCGCGAATCCACGATTTTCCATCAAACCTGTACATTTTTTGACCAGAAACACCGACATTCGTTCGCGAGGAGCAACGGTTTCGAACAGATTGTCTCTCTAAAGGGTCTTCCGATCGATCTTTCAATCGTCACAGCCATAATCGTCATTCCATTGATAGTGTCACATGTTATTTGTACTCGGTAATATATAACAAGGAGTCTAGATGATATCGGTGCAAAGGTTCAATCAGTATTACATTAAAGCAATCGTGCTAGTTTGGTTAAACTTTGAACGTTTCGATCCCAATATGGATCCTTTTCAAGAAATAGGAAACAACTGCGTCTGCTTTATGAAAAAATTAGAGACAGGGATATATGTATAAGCACATGTTGTTTCAGTGTCGGTACACAAGTTACTGTGATGCTTGTAATGCTCGGTAAGTACTCGGTAATGCTTGGCAAGTGATCGTGGATGGATACTCAGTTGTTCAACGCGTTGGAATGATCAAACTTTATCGCTATTGATATAATGACAAAACAATTTAATACTCCGTCACAATGGTCCTGTTGTTCTTAAATGTAGATACTGAAGGTCAGATGTTTATTTCTTAAGCCAGGACTCTTAGACCCAAAAGATATCGGCAATACAACACCCAAAGGCCATGTGGTAAAACTCAGATAAAGCTAAGGGCCGTCAGCCCAAACTAACCTGGGTTTTCCTTCTACCCGTGGCAGTAAAACAGTCAGTCGATCGCGAAGAGGCTAAGAGGACACTTGCAAGAGTATATCTCAATAAACGCGTTTTATTTAAGTTCCTAGATCCTGCTTCCCTAAAAACCAATAATCGCTTTATTGAAATCATAATTCAGCGATAGGATTGCATCGAGAAACCCGGCTCTGTCAATTGGCCTCCAAAATCCTGCGACTTGACGTCATTGAACTATTTCTTGTTTATTTATTTATTTATTGATGCCGTAAACCTAGTTTGGTTTATATAGCATACATTATTATGACATTATGCAAAAAAGATAGGAAAATAGAGAAGTATATAACATAGTGTGTGTAAAGTGGAATTATGTAGTATAAACGTTAGGCGCTAAATCCTAATCTTACATTTTTTGATAAAGTTAAAAATAAACATTAGCGCTATAATATCTCGTACGCTTAGAAAAAAATTAATATCGTAGGGAGGATAGTGTCTACGATTGAGGAGCAGTTCAAACAGATGTTCTCGTTCAGAATCATTTTCTGGACATTGCCAGATGATATGATTGAGATCCTGAGCCTCCGCTTCGCACTCGCAAGAACCATCCGAAATGAAGCGTACTCTCGTCAGGGAGGCATTTAAATTATACTGATTTGAACGGCTCCTGTTAACAAATGTAACAAAATCTCTCGGTAAATTGAGACTCAAAAACCAACGTATTCTGGTGTCGCTATTTCTTGTTTATTCCAATAAACCTTGTTATCTTTTTATGAATATAAATATATTTATGAATATTTATGAATAATATATATATATATATAATCTATATTCTATAATAATATATATATAATATTATATATAATATAATCATAAATTATAATAATATATTCATGAATATAAATATATGATTTGTTAATGATGTTAAAACAAATATACTTCGTGTTATCGGTGACAATCGGGTTTGTCGTGTTTACTCCACCAAACGCGATCGTGATGGTCATTTATATGATATTGTATTTCACGTATAATGCCATCGAGTGTACTTTGATCTAACGCAGTGAGTACTAGATTATCTTCAGTATTCTACCAGGTTTTTATTAGTTTCGTTTTATGTCAATTCAAAGATCTGTCGCTGTGATTGAAAGAACGCCGTTGGCGTTACGATTACCGTCGCGTTCGAAATCGCTCGGAGTACGGTCGACGTCTGTTTCGGTTCCAGGGTAGTTCCACTTCCAGACGAATTTATGGCGCGATATCAGCGGCCGTTTCATGACGCCGGATAATAAATTCGTGTTGTCCGATGCTGCCCAGGGAAATGGTCTCCCTCGTTCGTGGCACCGTGGAACTCGTGGCAACGCTCGATTAAGGTAAGTGGAACGGTGTCGCTGCGAGTTGCGAGCCGGCCAACGATATCATATTTGAATGGAACCGAGAGGATCGAGGAATTGAACGAGAACAAATGTATCCCCCGAGCGGAGCGTAGTCGAGCAGAGAGAACGAATGTTGCGAACGAGAGCGAGAGGGAGAGAGGAGAGAGCGATACGTTGGTGAAGCAACCGCGTTGTCGTGTCCGTGACCCTAAAAATTGGACTGGAAAGCTTCTGTTGTTCGATTGGTTCGATCATTCGACGGAAAAGAAAGACGAAGGAGAGAGAGAGGAACGAGAGAGTTCGGGAGAGAGACCGTCGAAAGAGATGAGACACTGCCGCGGCCAATCGATAGAAAACGGTGGGCCGTGGCGTTCCACGTGTAACGAGGAAGTATTCTCGCAAACAGTTACAAGTGGAGTAGGTTACGTAGATAAGTCGTCACACATACCTAGGCCCCGAGAGCGTGTATGTAATTCTCTGCCGAGTGGGCATGTGGGCTCGGAATACGCGCGACCGACATCGCAGGTATCGCAGATATCGCAGGTATAGCAGGTGTAATATACGACGACCCGGGTTATTGTCACCTTGCTCCTCCCCATCTATCGAAGTTAAAGTCGTTGATACTTTTTTCGGAGGAATCGCTTTTCATCTATCCGCTCGTATACTCCTTCCTTCGCAGCTCGTTCGCGTTGTTGCTTCTCCTTCTACCATTTTCAGCCCCTACCCGACCGTTCGCTGACTTTATCTTCCTCCACTCGCCGCGTCTCTCTATCCCTCTCCTCTCTCGACCGGCGTACAGTCTGAATGAACTCGATGTGCACGACAACGATTTAAAATATCAAACCCACTCGACGAACGACCGTCCCTGTCTCGTGATAGTCTTAGTGTACGAGCACATCGGTGGTGCGATACCATCGAAGAGAGCGAGACCACGAAATAATATGTATTAGGTCGTTGCATATGATATGAACAATCTACAGGTTCACTCTTTCAAGTCCTATCTTCGGTTCCTATTTAAATATTCAACTTTACTTTTAAATAAAGTTTCTTTCATAACTAGTAGACGTATGATCGTTGTATAATCGTTTTATACAAGTGAGAAAATGAAAATGTCCAAGACAACATTATGCGTGCGATGCTTAGTCAAAATGTGGTAGTACATGAACATACTGTTAGTCAATGATAGAAAAAGCTGAAAAATATAGATGAGTAATAAATTCAATTTTTACCGAAAAACTCGTTCTTTTTTAAAGAATGTTATATTACATGAAATATATTACATGTAATAACTATATTACATGTGTGAAGACAACATTACATATGTGATGCTTCGTCAAAATGTGGTAGTACATGAACATACTGTTAGTCAATGATAGAAAAAGGTGAAAAATATAGATGAGAAACAAATTCAATTTCTACCGAAAAACTCGTTCTTTTTTACAAAATGTAACTATATTACTTTAATCGATAAGTTTTATTTAGAGAAAATGACTGTTTGTTTAAAGTTATTCTTACGATTCGGACATTTCGTGTGCAACGAGCTAATACACGAATACATACCTATACTTATAGAGTGGAGAAGCGTTCACACGTTGAAGCGTCGATTACGAAAAGTGGCCCACTCCGGCGACGCTCTCATCGCTAGTATATCAGCTCGAATGTGCCGGTACCCTAAAAGAGAACGTACTCGCATCGTGGATTTCTGCGAAGGTCCGCGTCCACTCGAACCGTTGATAAATCGAAGAAACTCGGGCCGGTAAAGCGACGCGAGAGACGGATCGAACGCGCGCGTGCTCGATATATGTGCATCGAACGAGCGCGCACCGGATCGGCAAGCCGAGGAATGGAGTCGCGGGCGAGGCTGACCTCTCTCCCTGTCCGTTCCCCGGATCCTGGAAGAAGTACAGTTTTCACCGTGGCTCGTTCCCGTTCCCCGTCGGCTCGTTATCCGAATTGGACGGGTGACCTATGCTCGGACAGAGGTGTAGAGAAAAGGCGGGCGCGAAACGAGGCTTTGGATATCAAACTGGCCAGCGCCTGTTGATATTAGCATTTATTTATATCTCCTGACCTCAAATATGTGTAACGTGGTCTCCCCTCTTAGCCGTCGCAGGCTTGGCCGTACACGCACGCCTCTGTTTTCGAGGTTACGCGCGGTGCTGATATCGAGTTCCATCAAATTCTGTCGGTGTAACACCGGTGGGCTTCTCGTTTCGCGATAACGCGCCCGAGGCATGACTTTTCATTCTTTTTCCCTTTTCTCACGAACTCTCTCTCTCTCTCTCTTTCTCATTTCAGACCGTCTACTAGTGTACACCCACGCAACGACGTCGATCGTCTCTCGACGATACTCTCGATCGATCCCAAAGGTACAGATACACACAACGCGACGTACATTCTACGCTCCGTGTATCTCTTTCGACCGGTCTGTGGATTTTCCACGTATATTATGGTAATCGTGTCTCCGTCCAATCATCCTTTGACAGGTATACACAAAAGGTATATGAAGATGATTCGGGAAGAAAGATAGAAATATCGAGAAGAAAGAGAGCATAAATAAAGCAAAGAACGTAGCAGCTAACAAAAATACAGAAGTTAGTAATTAAGTAGTAAATAAGTAGGTTAGTGATAATTAGGATGCTAACAGAGTAGGACAGGGTAGGAATGAGTGGGACAAAGAAGAGAATGAGAGAAGTTATAAACCGAATGCGTGAAATGAGATAGATTTGTACAGATAGGTTAATGTAAACCAAGTCACATTTCTTACCTGTAACGCTGAAATAAAGTAAATTCTATTCTATTCTATATGAAAATGATTTTCGTTTCCATTCGCTCTCAAGGATTCCTCTTTCACCATTTCAACGGATGCCCTGTAATCCGCGACACTTGTACTTTATAATACACTATTTGCATAGAAAGCGACACACTACACGCGTGTATCCAACGCTGATAGAGCAGGTTCGTGTATTAAAACTCAACAGAAGCTAATATCTGTCTCGTACAGCTATCTCTACTTCGAAAAAGTCGCGAACTAGACACTCGCAAGGTACTCATATATAATTCTATCGTTTGTTATCGCTCTCGTTTCGAAACGCGAGACGGTGAACGCCGATCTTCGAATAGGAAGATCCACGGTTTCGTTGAACCCAACGAAATCGGATCGATCGCGAGATCGGCATGGTTTCTTCTGGTCTCCGGAGCGGCGTTCGTACAATGAAGTATTCACGGCCGGACTAATGTGGAACAGAAGAAAAGCCGGCGAGAATACAGCCGAGAATAAGTAGAATGGCCGCTCCGAAACAGATCCGTAGATAAACCATCGACGGCGTCTCGTTTGGTCGCGTGTTCGACTAAAGGTACGTGTCCATCCGAGAGCAAAACTATTGCGAGTTACTCTCGAGACACAAATTCGACAATGTACGCTAGGCTGGTCCTTAGTTATACTTGGTGATAATGTTTTCGCGAGATTTTTTCACGACTCTCCCAAAAACTTTTCCATTTGGTGAGACAGTAATTCCTGCGAAAGATGAAGTTGATCGAATAAGGGGAAGATGCGAATTATGATATTTTTGGAGGTATAAGATATTTTACTTGAATTTTCTTTTCTTTTAAGAGGTGAATGTAAATAACGTAAATAATGTAAATAGATTATAATAATAAATTTAAAACTCTTTTAACAGATCAACGAGTTTTGATCATTTCTGGACAATTTTCCCGTGAGATCGAATAGACTCTTATAAGTATATGTACTCCTCCCATTCAGCATATCACTTTTTTATGAAATGGAAAAACATTGGGGAGAATCGTGCCCAAATCTTCATGGTCGAAAAATAAGGACCACCATCGTGGACACATAAATTGGGAGTACTCTCGAGAGCAACTATCGATAACAACTCTCAGCTGGACACGTACCCTCACAGCCGCCGTGAGATGATTTTCGAAAATGTTGGCTGCCTGTCCGACAATCCGCCGCGGGATTTTCACGATCGATTCCACCGGCGAGAAATTGTCTGTCGATCCTTTCGTTCTCTCGCGGAGGATCCACGAATTCTTTGAACCTCTTCTTCCAATCGTACTCGCTGCAAGAACGAAACGAATACTTGGTGCCCTGCCGGAATGGGAAAACTTTGTCGTGCCCGGTTTCTTTAACGACCGACAGAGAAGCTGCGAGGAGTTCTCTCGTGCTTTCGAAGCTTCTTTGTCGGCCAGTGTAAGCGCAGGCGAAGTCCGAGGCGGGTACGTATTTTTAAAACGGCTGGACTCGTTTCTCGATACCGGTGGGTCTCTAATAACGAACTTCAACGTCGAACGGTCCCCTTTTTTCATTCCCGGCTAACGGGAATAGACCAGAACCGAGTCGGAGCTTGAGTAACGAGTTTGCTCCAATTTTCTGGACCCGAGTCTAACGGCAGAGAGGAGAGGCAGAGAGGAAAGAAGACTGGCCAAGCGACGGAGGATCGGACGTCGAAGCAATCCGGGAAAACCGATTCGAATTATCCAGGCTGATCTATAAATCCACGAACCCACGTCACGGTAAAACGATTCGCCGATTGTCGCGAGTATAATTAGAAACGCGGGATACGGGCGACTCGATAATCGTTTCATAACACCGATCCGAATCGATGCGAGGATACAATCCTGGCATCGTCGACTCGTCACCTCGTCAAGCTCATTTTTCAAGCACTCGATTTAATTAAGGTTATCTGCGGTGGCAGTGGCTCGTAAACCTCGGTCAGATAACGGATCGTTTTGCATGAAGATAACTCAATACCGAGCGAGGCGCGATTAAAACGCCCCTGGAGCGTTGGAGAGGGGGGACAGAGAAAAACTCGTCAATCTGTGTCGCTGGCTAATTAAGAGCAATCGTTATCGTCGGTATCGCGTCGCCGTTTACCGACGATCGTGGATTCCCTCTGGGGAAACGTCGAAATTCGAGTCTCGACTCCCGGTTCACCGAAGAAACGTATATTATTCCCGAGATTCGACTTTCAACCTCTCGCCTTCGCGATATCGAGTCGCGAATACAATTTCCGTAGACGATTGTTAACAAAGTCGAATAAAATACAATCTTATTTCCAGTGGTAGTAAGTACTGCAAATCTCAAGAGAATAAAAATAGTGTTGAATTCTGTCATATTTCATATTCCACCCTCTTTTTTTGTAAAATTTCAGGAACCATAGATATCGCTTTACATCGCCATATAGAAAACTTTATCTTTCTGTTATCAATATTGAACGATCGGAGAAAATGTAGCTATGTAATAGATATAAATTGACTTTCTCTCCTAGGAATTTATGAACGGGCAATGGAATAAATCGTGGCGCGAGGGGTTAAGGAACCTCATCGATCGACATCCTCATCAACGATGGAACGATCCAAAAACGAGATGAAATTACCGTCTGCTGCGGTAACGGTAATACTTTGTAAATACCGCGACGCGGTGCAGCATCGTCGCGAAAGAAAAGAAAGAAAAAAAAACAAGTCCACGGTGTGTGAAAGAGTACGCAAGAGATTCTCGCGAGCAACATAATGGCCGGCCTAATGCGAGGCTAAATGTGCGTGGGGGATCCTTCGTAATGTGGACATCCTTGGCATAAGCATAGAAAGCTAGAAAGCCTCGACAGAAACGGCGGCGGTGTCGGTGTCGGCGGTGGCGAGGATGATAACCCAAATACGAGGCGCTGTTGTGCTCGGTTATCCGACTTTGTTCGAGAGAAACCTTCTCGTCGCCTAAACGAATCGACCGGGGCCTGTGGTGTCGCGCGCGCGGCATACGAAAACGTCGCGCGAACCATCAAACGTTTGATTGGACGCTCGACCAAACCCGACGGAAACTCTATTAGGCCCTCTGTTCACAGAGCGATCATCTCTATCCAACACACATATAACAACAACATGTAAATGTACATTAAAGAAATTATTTAATGATTAAATTATTAAATTAAAGTTTTGGTGACATGTCTGAAAAATCGATTAGACGTGTCAAATTTTTAAATGAAAGATTTCATAGAAATCATACAGATAAACGAAATATCTCATCCATAGTATTGTAGGACGAAATCGTGATGACGAGATATCTCATCCATAGCATCGAATCTTGTTATCGAATATTGATATCGTTATTATTTTTATTTTTATTATTATATTGAATTAGTTTTCTTATTCTTCTTCTTCTCCGTCGAATATAATTATAAAAAATCAAAGTCTCCTCGTCACTCGACATCTTTGTTTTCTTTTAGTAATAACGTGAAGTTTGGTACGCGCTTCGAGTATAGACGATTACGCGACGATGACGCTAGGCTCCGTGGACAGAGGGCCTTAGAATCAGAACTGCCGAATAAGAGAGACCGAGAGCTAAAGAGAGCGCGATACAGCAGGGAACGATGCGATCCTGATGGATCGAGGATTAAATGTCCCATCGATGCTAGTTGGGAAAAACCTTCTTTATAACCACGAATACAAAGTGTGCAGATATTGTAACTTTCTTTTTTATTAATTTTTATCCGCGGCGCAAAGGTTCGATCATTTACAACAACAATTAGCTATTTTTGTGAATACTAAAAACGCTGGATTCGGATTTGAATTTTCAGGTACGAGAACCACGTTTAGCTATTAAAATGTTTTAATACGAGGAAAAGAAAGGAGATAGCCTTACTGATGAGTCCTCTAGCGGGTCTAGGGCGAAACATCTCCTATCTTTTCCTCGTATTAAAACATTTTGTGTTCCCGAACCTGAAGATTCAAATCCGAATCCAGCGTTTAGTATTCACAAAAATAGCTAATTGTTGTTGTAAATGATCGAACCTTTGCGTCGCGAATAAAAATTTGTAATATCCTGAAGATAAATTACGATCGATAACCAATTAATTAATTTCTTTTTTATATTGGAACTTCAAAAAATTCAGATATTCTTCCTTTACGCATTTTAAAATTTACATGAAAAGAAAGTTTAAAGCCTGCTCTAATACTACCGACAAAATTTTTTCCGTTTATTGGCGTTTATTGCCTAGTTTGAGCTTGTTAAATATTGCATACACGACCTTTATAGTATATACATATTAATAATTAACTTATAATATATATAATTAACTTAATTATATTAAAAAAGACAGTGGGAGTTTTACCAAGGTTTTCATTTTTTTACGACCACAACACTGTGAATCAGCTCGAAATCCAATGTACTCGAGTACGATAACTTCGAATCCTCTTAGCGAGCGATTCGACTCGCACGATTACAGACCGAGGCGCCGAGTGAACGCTCAACGGGACGGAAGAGTGGAAGAATCGAGACTCGTGTCGGGAATTCCGCAGGTTGCCGCAGAAGATTAACGACCAACTAATTATTGCGAATCGCCGCGCCTCCTTGTCCAGCCTGGAATCGTATCTGAGCTGTTCTTCCTCTTCGATCGAATCGTGATCAGGGTTGCCGGAAGTTTTGGAAGATGCAGTTGTAATTGAAAAGATCTGTGAAATATCTAATGAAAAACCGCACCTTCCCATTATCGAGAAATCCGAAGCCACTTGAAACGAGGTAGTGAATACGCTGGCAACAAGGTGTGCTTATAGCAAGAATTTACCTGAGCGGTTACTTTTCAGTGACGCTCGCAGTGTTAACCCTTCGCTGCATAGTGTATCATAGTAAACTAAGAATGTTTTCTTACTATGTTTATTTAAGTTTATTTTACTGAAAATGTTCTTTCAATTTTTTAAAATATTTTCCCTTAAACTTTTAAATATTTCTCACAAAAACTGACCTTCTTTCAATTTTTTCATCCCAATGAAAAAGAATCATGCAGCGAAGACAACTTCTTGTATTAGAATAGAACGCACTTGAGCGGAGGCTCAGGATCTCAATCATATCATCTGGTAATGTCCAGAATGATTCTGAACGAGAACACCTGTTTGAACTGCTCCTCAATCGTAGACACTATCCTCCCTACAATATTATTTTTTTTCTAAGTGTACGAGATATTTACAGCGCTAATGTTTATTTTTAACTTTATCAAAAAATGTAAGATTAGGATTTAGCGCCTAACGTTTATACTACATAATTCCACTTTATACATACTATGTTATATACTTCTCTATTTTTCTATCTTTTTTGAATAATGTCATAATGTATGCTATATAAACCAAACCAGGTTTACGGCATCAATAAATAAATAAATAAAACGCACTTGTTGGCGAACGACTTCAACATCGATACTGGTTTCGTTCAACCATGAGTTATCTTTTCATAGGATATTATATTTCTTACAGAATCGACGAAAAGGAAATTCGGTGGGTCTCGGTGCAATACGATGACGCAATTCGTCGTTTAGGGTGACGAGGATCGACGGGGAACGGTGTAATGGTCTGGCGGTGGTTCGCAGTCGGCGTTCGCAACGTTCGCAACCTCTTAGAAAGCCGGTTAGACCTTTTTCTGCAACGCTGCAGCGCGACCGGGAGAGTTCGCGCTCACTTTCCCTGGCAGCCGAGCAAAATGCCAATCGTTCGCTAGGAACCACCGATTTAACGTTGCTCAACGAGGTCTGCGGTTCTTTTCGGCCGCAACAAGCGCATCGAACCCCGTCTGCTGCCAGCCCGCCTGTCTACCATCTCGCGGTTTTGCGAAAACCAGAGAAACTCAAACAGCAAAATTTCGTAAAATCTGAATTGCCAAGCGCAGAGAGCCAGAGCTCCGAACCGCGAGTTACGCTCCGCTGGACGAGAACCCGCTTACGGTCCGCTTAAAATTACAATCGGTGTTTCATCCATCGATCTTCAGGATACTATTCGAAACTGCTGCGTCGACGGAGGAATTGTCAGAAATTCGCTTGGATGCTCGACTTTTCGATGAAGAGAATACGATGACCCGAAAATTTCTGTGCGCGAATCGCGTACAGGACGACCAAAAAAAAAAGAAAGCGTATCAAGTCGCTTAGCTTTTAGAAGAATCGTGCTATCATCTCCCACTGGAGAAACAAGTGTCCGCAGTTCCAAGAAGGCGGAGCCGATGGAATAAGACTCGTGTAGCGAATTGGTTATCGCCGGGGCTCTACGTTTGTGCGAACGTTATTGGACTCGGCTTGTAGCCGAGAGCCAGAAGAGTAGTGCAGAGAGCGTTTCGCCGAATGGCGGGCAGCTCGGAGGGCAACATCTGTTGCTCGTCAACGGCGCCGGCAGCGTAAAGCCGACGCGCTATGTCCGCGACTCTGGCGCGATACCCTAATCGCGACAGCACGCGATCGAACGTTCTAATGTCAGCGAACCGAGCGAACCGAACGTACCCAGCAAACCCGGTGAAATTCTGGAAACGTTCTCTTCCGGTGAACACGAAAGGTCCACGGGGGGGGGGGGGAGGGGAGAGCGCCGTCAAAGGCGGGGTTCATCGTACACCGAGTGGGTAAAGGTAGGTAACCCATTTTGGGGGTGGTTGGCTCGGCAACCTCGCTCCATCCCCTATCCTCCGTTCTCCGCCCTCTTTCCATCCTCTTTCCATCCTCCAACCATCCTCCGTCCCCCAGCCAAAGAGCCAGCACCCGTCTCTCGCCCTGTATTCTCGTCGTTCTCTGTCCGACGCGCCTCGTCGAGAGCTCGCGGTCGCTCGGTTGTGTCGTCGTTCAGTATTGAGCGGGGTGAACGCTCTTGCGCAATGCACGTACAGCAACCCCAACCTCGACGACCTCCGGGGCTCCTTCGTCCGGGTCTGCCCTGGCCCGCTGCAATTGATTAACCGAATACCGATCGCGTTCCATCTTGTTACGATTATTAACCCTCCCCTCCTCGCCCAGGCCGGCCACGGCCTCTCTCCATTCACCGTCCTCCAAACCGGGACTAATCGTTTCGCCCTTAGGCTGCGATCACAGTAGATCCGACGGTTTCTCTCTCTTTTTCGCACGTTCGAAAGCATGATCGGATGTGATCGCCGCAATAATCTTTCGGAACGTATATTTTTCGAATACGGTGAAAGTCCATCTCGATGCGATTATCAACCCTCTTTCTCTCTCGCCCTTCTGTAATCGAGACACGATCGCTTTAACCTTACTCGGAGTTGAACGGAATACATACAAACCGATCGCATACGTAAAACCCTGCAGTAAGGCACAGGACCGCAATTAAAGCCAAGCCAGGTGTGGCCAGGAGTCAAAGAAATTGTCTTCGTAGAATGCTAAAAACGGGTTCAGAGGAAAGGTGAGTTCCTTTCGGCTCCTGGACAGCAGGGTTTCAGTGGGTATGTTCTATCCTTAGTTTTATTTCGGATGGATGAGCCCACGCTACCCTCTCGATCATCATCGGAGAGGGGATGTACGTAAAATGCATTTCCCAGCTGACCATACAAAAAAGGCATAGGACCGCAAATGGTTGAATAACGATAAAGCGTGTCGTGCATGTTGCTCGTTTCGTTTCGTAGGTGTGCTGCATTGTGTGTTCCCTTTCTGTAATAAGCTAATATTTGTTACTGATAGAAGCTGTACCATCTATTCGAATATACGATCCGAATTGGTTACGAAAGATGAATCGGGGCGACTCCAATGGTTGGAATACCGAACGAATTCGAGGCTCCGGCGACAATTTCGCGGCGGCGAGTCCATTCAGCCTCCGCGAGACTGATCTCTGACGAAACGGACCGAGGAGTCTGGCTTCTCCATCCTCTCGTCTCCGTTCCCTTCCATTCCTGTTACATTCGCACAAGGTTGCCCTCGCGCGTTCGGTGAAACTGTGTTTAACGATCGAATATCCTTTCTTCCCGACCTCTCTTCTTCGGAGACATCGTCGGATTATGAAACGTCCTGTACACACGCCACTTTCACTGTCGCGGCCAAGTTTCATAACTGTTATTATCGAGGTCATACGTAGGTTGGAGCGAACTGGTCGGAGAGAGAAAGAATACCGAGAGGGAGAGAAGTAGAGAAGTGGTAGGGCGAGGGAGAGGCAGAGAAAAGGGTCTGGGCACGTCTGCTACCAATAATTATTGTCGCTCGCCGCCAATGCATCTCGAATCGACCGTCTGACAAAAGCCAACACCCTGTGTTTCTCGAATAGAATCGAATGGATCGCGGACTCCGATCTCTCTGCTCTTTGGCAGAGAGAGAGAGAGAGAGAGAGAAAGAGAGGGGATTCCTCTCGATCGCGAAATCAACCCCTCGGACGATCTCGCTGGATTAGTCCCTCTCCACTTAAAGCATTATACGAATAAAAGTTCCTTTGCAAGATCGGATTAATGGAACGATATTTTGAAATTCGAACTTAGCACTCGAGTAGTAACTCAGAGTCGCCACTAAAAATTTCTGTACCATTATACAAAGTATTGTTTACATTATTAAATATGTTGACATCTATAATCTAATTTACATATTTAATTACGTATTTAATTGTAAAAGCATTAGAATAATTGAAAAATACTGTTACATCATTTTTCAGCCTGATAAACATATTAAGAAAGTAAGTGAATTTCTATTTCATCCCAGTTTGTTGCAATTCAAGTAGAACATTTTTCTTTTGTTCATCTAAGTATTCATAAAATATCCGTGAAATGGAAAGAAAATTATGTAGAATGGTATTATCGTAGGTCCGAAGAAATATTTAACGTTCGAGTTAAAATGGCTCCGAGAGGGTTATTTCGCGAGAAGCGTCAACATTTAACGGAGGCCGATATCACGGCTACCAGGCGAGCAGAGGCAAAGTAGCGCGAGCGAGTGCGAGAGAGTGCTCGAGCGAGTGCAACGCCGGCAGCCCTGACACGTGCAAACACCAGAAAATTATGTTACACAGCCTCGGCTGATTGTGTGCGTAACCGTGCAGCCGCCGCGTGTGTGCACGTGTCGCGCTCGTGTTCACGTCGGTGTGCTGGTTTGCTCGGTGTGATAGCGCGTGTGTGTGTGCGGCATGGGTCACACAGAAAACCGCATCAGCCACGCTGCGATGCACGTAACATGTGTGTCAATGCGACTGACAAACCGCTGCACCGTACCCGCGCAGCGCCGCGCCAACGTTCCATTGTCCGCAATTATTTTCTGTAACGTCGTCGCCTTCGTTCTTTCTCCCTTTTCGTCTTCCTTTTCTTTTTTTTCATTCGCGAACTGGCCTCCTCTCGGGCCCTGTTCGGCCGTGAAACAACGCCTCACCTTGTCTCCCCGCTTTCAACGCTTCTTCTCTAGCAGTTCAAACATCGTTTCGACACGATCCCAATTTTTCGAATGCTCACCGGTGAGAATGTCTTTGCGTGGATACGTTATTCGAAGGAACTACACTTGGCTAGTGGTGGAAAGTAAACTTTTCGTACTCTGTGCCACGACAATGGCCTCTTCGTTGGAGTTTTGGGCTGCTCTTTACCTTGACGGACTTAAAACGGTCTTTTTCCAATGAATTATGATGTGCTAGCTAATCCGACAGACATTGCCCTGTCTAAATTTCAATAGATTTATTTGTGATCGTTCAGTTATGGTCTTGAGTTCATAGAAAAAGCACTTTTATTTTTTCCCGAATTTCTCCGGGCAACTTTTCCAATTTTTCTTTCTCTAAAAACCTTGTCCGGACTATTACGAACATTTTTTTTTTAAATTAGCCAAACCTGTCCAGCGATTCTTAGGTGATGAAACCGACCACTGACCAGGCAACCGACGCGACGTGTTTCTCTTCTAATATGTACATATACAGCTTCGTAAAGCGGAAAATAAAATGTATCTATTATTATTAAATATAGACGCGTTATGTCCAATAACTAGTATTATAAAGACGTTGCTGTAAATAACGGCACAGTGTTCCCGCGTGTCGTGTATTTCATTTATGTGTAAATAGTAAAAGTGAAAGCTGTACAATGTTGCGATATGCTTCTACCAAACTGACGACAATTTTCCCCGATTGTCCCCGCCTGGCCACTTCCGTCCTTGACAAAAACCGCCCCTTACGCCTAAACCCTAAAATCTGTTATCCGACGATTGACTGCACTGTGGAATCCCTTTACTTTCATCGAACGATTCGAGCGTCAACGATTCACGGCTAACGACGAATATGCTATAGGGAAGACAGGGGAGCAAAGAAGCTAGAAGCACGGTCGCCACAGTTAAAGGCGTGAAGTATGCTCGACAATACTGAGAGAGAGACTCGATTTACGACAGTCCGCAGAAAGCCTGAAGACCGTTCGGAGGTTGCCAGACTGATGGAGAAAGACGGGAATCGATGTCTCGGCGATCTTATTAGAAAAGAATTGCCAAGGGATTCGCCCTGTATGGTCGGTACGGATTGCAAAGGACAGGAAATACTCGCCGACGAGGGGTTGTTCCACCCTCGCGCGGCTTATCGCGCGTTTTGCTTTTCAAATGGCTCCTCGTTCGTCGCCTTTTCCCTCGTTTCCCTGTTTCCGTCGCCCGGCCACCCTCCCCGCCGCTGTTTTCGCGATCGATCCGCGAGGATGTACACCAGCGGATGCACCACGTTTCTCTTTAATTATCTGTCGCCCTTCTGCCGAATAAAATACTTCCCGGAAGCATCGAAGTACTCGAAGAGAAGGAACTCCTTCCTTCGTAAGAGACGTCGAGCCGAGAAAACTGTACGGTAGAGCCTCGCTAGTTGCGAAGCCCTGGAAAATGTGGGTCCGAGGTTCCCGAGGCAGAAAATCAATCTGTAATGACGATCCTTGACAGAAAATACCGTCGAGGCAACGCTGTCGAGGTTTCAACGTGCGCCACGACCGTCTCGAACCTTGTTGCAAGCGTGATCCAGTGACGCTAAGCGAATAAAGCCGTAGCAAAGCGTTGCTCTGTGGAACAGCAAGCAAAGAGATCGCGAGAGAAACGGAACCGACGCTCGGCGTCGCGTCGAGGGAAGCTGCGCTGAAAACGTAGCCGTTGGAAACGGGCAGAGACCGACCTGGGGTTCTTGTTTCCAGAAAAAGTTACCGGGGTGATAAGAAACTTATTGAATCCCTGGAGAGAACAGGAGAGAGAGAAGAGCGCTGTGAAATATCGCGGTCGGTTCCATTTCCGGGGTGAAATATCGAATGAAACGTGATATCGAAGGGAAATGAGAGACTTCTCGCGCGATTTTCTACCCCTCTTCTTCTCTCTCTGTTCTGTTCCCATCTTCGTTCAGTTTTTTTTCGTCTCGGTCCGGTTTCTTACTTTACTTAACCGCGGCGGAGTAATTAGTCTGTAACGAAGTTTTACGGCCGCTTTAATGGGCTTTGATACGAACGAAGAGCGAGGGAAATGGCTTCCCGAGAAGTCTAACGGCGTTTTCGGGAAAGGTAAACTGCGGCGATCGAGGCTTTTCAGCGCATCGCGATGCTAAAACTGACACCGAGATAGATTTAAACGAATTGATAATCGCTCGACCGTATTTATTAGACGTACATATTCGACGAATTCTCGCTATCCTACGAGCGTGTGCGTGTAACATTTCTTACTAGTAGCAAGTGTTTTTATCTGTCGAACTCCATATTTCAACTCTCCATGGTGCAACGAAGCTCGCGCCGTTGCTCTTGTTCATTCGGAAACGTCCGTTTGGCGAACGGTCTCCCATTGAATTCAATTAAACGTCTGCTGGGGATTCCTCCCCCCTCCCATGAATGATTTTAATGCGAGCGAGACGATCCTTACTTATCTGTCGTGTTTTGAACGGTAACAGACCGCATCGATAAGCGGACCGGTTACAGAGTGGAAACCGGCAATTAAAAGTTACGAGTAGCGTTGGCAAATATTACTGACGATCGAGAGAGACGGACACAGAGCGGCAAAGGGAGAGGGAAGCAGAAGGGTCGAGGGTCTCTGCCCGCATCGTAGACGTTTATATTAAGTCTGCATGAAAGTTCTGTCGCTTTCCACGGCCCTTATCCGATTTCTAGCAGTTCGTTAGTCTCGTCTATTCACATTTCGTTCGACCCTCGGTTATTCGATCGCGAATATCGTTGTCGTCTTAGACCATACATACTTATAGACACAGCTTCGGATAACATGCTCCAAGATTACTTCATCTACCAGATGACGGATGTAGGCAAACTGCAATAATTTGTACGGTTAGCATGAATATGGTCTTCGTGCGGTAAGTTATAATTTTTGAGGAATAACTCCTTCGAAGATGATTTGAATTTGTCTTTTCATTGGTAATAATGTGACACTAAACAAAATACGTCGTTTCTTTTAAAAGTAAAAAGCGAAGATATGACCTAGGCAAAAAAAACTTCTTCGTCACGATAATCGTCCCACTATACAGGGTGAGTCACCAAACGTTTGTACCTCAAATATCTTTGTTGCTTCTAAAGATAAATAAAATATTCCATATTAGTTTTATACGTTTTTTCTGTCCTTGACCTTGAATGACCTCGGACTAATTATAGTCACTAAATTCCTAATGAAAGGGACTATCATTGTAGGTGTTTAAAAAAGGGTGGTTCCATTTTAAAAAGTCAAGGTGACCTTGATATCTCCAAAAAAATGACAAAAATAAAATTTTTTTTTGCATCGTTTCAGCCCCATTGTACCATTCAACTTTGCCCTTACCATATTTTACGTATCTTTAGAAACAACAAAGAAAGTTGAGGTACAAACGTTTGGTGACTCACCCTGTATAAATAAAAATGAAATGCTGTTCGTTGGTAAGCGCAACACTTGAGAACGGCTGTACCGATTTGCCTAATTGATTATTTAGAATGTTCGTAATAGTCCGAATAAGTTTTCAGGGAAAGAAAAATTGGAAAAGTTTCCCGGAAAAATGGAAAGTTCAGGAAAACTAAAAGTGCTTTTTGAATCATATTTCAATACAACAACAACGAAAAAACGAACGTCGGATCTTTTAATCAATAGTTCAATAGGTATCGACATTATTAAACATCCGCCAGTTTAAATATGAATATGGATATGCGTATTATTGAAATTTAGACAGGACAATGTCTGTGGGGTCAGCTAGTGTTCCGATAAAAAACGACGAAGTATATATTGCCTAACTTCCAACCTGTATAAGATGCTTCCTATGTGGTCCAGATATTAAAGGTCTGCTAATCATTTTCGATTTTATTAAGCGTTCTGCACTAAAAATTTAATTTCATTGAATCAATTTTTTTAATAAAAAATTACTGTTAAGTTAAGCTAAGCTAAGAGGCACATTAAGCCATTATGTAATACGCTAATGGAATTCATGTATTGAATATGCTATATAAACCACATCTGGTTGAAAGCATTAAATAAATAAATATATTATCTAAGGTTGCCGTACAAAAATATAGTTGGCGCATGGGTTAGGACAGAGATAAAATTAATATTTCGAAGAAGGAAGAATTTGATCCGATGCCGGCGTGTTATTTGGTCGGTGGCCGACTGGAGGTTCGGAGCGGAGGCGGCTGGAATTACGGGTGGAATTGTGGGTGGTTATAGCGGGTGGAATCGCAGTCGAGGACAGAGGGAGCCTGGAATCTCGGCTGCGAAAGAGAAACGAATCAAATTTGATCCCCCGGGGGGAGGATCCCGGAGAAGGAACGTTTCCCAGCGATTCTCAACGATTCGCAGCATCCCAAGGATCCTAGGTATGCGCAACCGTGTCGGCTTATTACCGGAGCAATCATATTCTTGCACAAGAGACGAGGAGTCTCTCGGCGCAATCGCGACCGTCTTCAATCCCCGTAATTGAATGTCAGTAGCTAAACTACTTTGTCTACTTTGTCGACTTTGATCGACTGCCGCGCGACGGCTTGCCACCGTACTACACGGCGAAAGCTCTCCCCGCGTCTGGTTCTTTCGCAAATCCTTTCACGAACTTTGCCGTTCGAACGGAATGAGTCTTCAGTAGGTGGAAGCGAGACATTCGAACATTTAAATGAACTTCGTTGATGCGAGCTTGGATTTAAATTTGAAATTCGTCGATTCTGGGATACGTTATCAAGGGTAGCGTTCGATAACAAACAACGAGCGGACCCGAACAAAGTTGCCTTTTCTCCGTCCAACCAGTGCTTTGCCTTTTCGAAGCATTCAAACATATATTATTATTATTATTATTGAAGTGAAACTTCTTTGCTGAGGGTAACAATTTTCTGATCTTACGGGACTCGATGTTACGGAAGTAGAAAGTCGAGCGCGAAAATTTAAACTGAGAATGAACGAAGAAAAATAATTTGTTACCCCGACGGGATTCGAACCCCGGGTCCATCGTTTGTTAGTCCAACTCCTTAACCGCTTGGACAACTAACGATCTTTAGAATGATAGTGAACATTTTGGTATATATCGCAACAAATAAAATACTGCAGCATTTTACTGCCGCTCGGTAGTAGGATCAAACGAAAAGGTTGGAAATACATGGTTATGTTACGACTATAGACATATAGAGATAGACTGCGCCGTATTACGGGCGAATTGAAGATTATTATTATGATTATTACATGCATTTGTTATGTGATTCCAAGTTTTTGAACATTATTGATTGTTGTTTCGTGTACAACGGATTGAACATATCTTCAAAGATAAAAATCCAAAGGAGACAGATACGGAGAACACAGTGGCCAACGAATTGGACCATACGTTCCTGAACGTATGATTCTGAAATGTACGTAATAAATACAAACATAATATGGGAAGCGACAGTAGTAAACATAAACTGAGACACCCTACTCATGGCGACAACGAAAAGTCTCGTACAATGAGCGCAGCTCTGTATCGTAGAAAATGGATGGCAGTTTTAACATCTGATGCAACCTAATTTATATTGTAAGAAATAATTTTTTTTTATTACAGACGGACTGAAGCCCTTATACATAAGTGTTTACAATATAAAAAAAATTCTCCGGGTGAAGGGGTTAAAGTATAATGGGTAAATGAAACACGCGGCGCTCGATTAGTAGAGTCAAAGAGCCCGATGGTTATTCGAAGCGGTTAAGTGAAACGGTGTTGTGCGCGAGAGGTGTCGGTCAAAGCGGTCCGTTTGACTGAATAAAAGTTTCTATTTCAGAGGAATCGCTTCTCAAAGGAACAAAGAGAGTTTCTTGATTAATTGCACGTGCCGGTGGAACAATGCCGAGAGCTGGCTAATGTTGCGGCCCATTGTCTCGACACACGGCGGCACACGGAAAAATCTACTTGGGTGGCACTTTTGCGACGGGACGAATCGCATACCTGCGGACGGCTGGCTCTCCCTAATCTCGCGGGAGTCGAACAAAACTTCAACTTTGTTCCGTGGATGCCGAGAAGAATACTCGGTTACTTTGAAAAGAGCGGAAGAGCAAACGGTGTACAGATCCGTTATCCTATCGGATAACCAATAAAGATCGGATGAAAGTTTTCGTTCCGTCGAGACGAGATAATGGCAATCCTATTAAGCACTCGAAACGACTCACGGCTACCAAGCGCGCGCGGCTAATCGTTCAGGCTTCGATTCTCGGCCGGTCTATTGTTGAGCTAACGAGGAGAGCCTAAGGTGGCGTTCCTCCGCTTCAAAATGTTAAACG
The DNA here is from genome assembly GCA_028455615.1 of Lasioglossum zephyrum. NCBI lineage: Eukaryota > Metazoa > Arthropoda > Insecta > Hymenoptera > Halictidae > Lasioglossum > Lasioglossum zephyrum. The sequence continues at coordinate 13,842,488 of CM052332.1, read as the reverse complement.
TTGCTCCCTGGGTAGGCGTAAAAGTCGCGATAGCGAAGTGAACCCGATCGAACAGGGCAAAGGGGGGCAAGGGTGGATGCCGAGGGGACAAAGGGGCGGGGCGCGGGTAATATTTCAACAATGGAGCATTATTTAAGGCCGCGCGCGCGTGTACTCAACGAGCCGAGGCGAGGCGAACCGAGCCAAGCCGAACCGAGCCGAGTCGAATTAAGCCGAGCCAAGCCGCGCACAAGAGCCACGCATATGGAAGGAATCACTCCGTGGTCCGAGTCCGAGATAAAAGAGTTCCATGAGTCATGCACGTAGAATCTTGAGTTGATGATCGTAAGTGATCCTTGACGCTTAACGGCTCCACGACCTCGATTTTGGTAAAACAAGCGGAAATTGGTTAAGCGTCCGCGGACACGGGTTTCTAGTGTTGCACGCGTCAGCGAATCCCCGACAATAGGGCCGGTTAACTTCAAATTATCGCTTGCCGAACGAATACTCCCGCGCTAATTCAGTTCTCCTCGTTCAGATACCCCGCCCCGAAATTACTCCTGCCGAGTATCGCCATACGCCCTTCGCTTTTTCTGCTCGCAACTCGAAATGCACCGTCGTCTTCCGCTCCTCTGCTCGTTCATCGATTACAATATTCACACGGTCGCTGTTATTCCAATGTCGACCTTACTATCGGTTATAATTTGAATAAACTATTCGATCGCGAGCAGTACGAGTCGAATAAAACAATTTTTTTCTTTCAAATTTCACCTACTCATTGTCTGCAAAGTGTAAAACCGAAAATCCAGCTTCGGAAATGAAGAAAAATAGAAGCATAAACATTGGTAATTAGACAGCGGATCTTTACGCAAAATAAACATTTTAAAATTTATTTTCTTTCTTAACTTGTTTAGAAGGATGAACATTACGTAACAGTATTTTTCAATTCTTCAAATGTTTTTACCGTTTTAAACTGCACCTACTCATTTTCGTTATAAATGTATAAAATTTTGTCTAATGTATAAATGTATAAAGTGTTATCTTGTAATTAGATAACGGATCTTTATGCAGGATAAAAACTGTCTACCTATATTATAATAAAGTGGAGTAAATTAGAGATTAATTTTCTATCAATGTTTTCTATCATATGTTCAATTCGTTGAAAACCATTACACAGATTTTTCAATTCTTCTAATGTTTTTACTGTTTTAAATTACACCTAATAATTTTTAATATAAACGCATAAAATCCGCTGTCTATTGATAATCTCGGCAATTATCGCTGACAACACGGGCGCACAGTGAAATTGGTCTGTCCCGGAAAAGTGAAACCTCCGTAAGCGTCGTTACGTGATATTAGCGTAAAACAGCGAAAAAATGCTCGCTGCCAACTACCTCGGCAATAAATGCCAATACTTTACTTTCTAAACGATTTTGTTGTGTCTACAACTTTTCGTACGATTGAAAAAAGCATAGAAATTAAAAGGACAGTTTGAAATGGAACGGTATCGACGACAGTGTCCACGCTGAATCACGTAGTGTCATGGTGGACATTTGAATTTTATTTGTACGTCACGACACACTGAATAGTCAACGAACAACAAAGCAATAGTAAACTGAATTGGTTCTAAACTGAAATGTACAATACTATCATGCATATCAATATTTTTATCGACAACCTAACCAAAAATTCATAAAACCTACGAATCGATGAAAAAATGGGAAACGAACGCAATGTATTTTCCGAACATCGATACGGTTTCCTCAAATATTCCGTTATTTCGTTCCGAATATGATAATATTCTGTGCTATAGCGTTACGTTTGAAACATGTTTATAAATAATTCCTTGAATGTCACATTGTACTTACGTTGCAGATTTCCGATATTTCCCAGATAAATAATGGAATTCCTATTTTCGAACGTTCTCGTTTCGAGCACAGAACAACACAAACGCACGGTCAACAATTTGTTTCAACTACTAAAATCTCGCAGAACAGTTCAAAAAGCTTGCTGCCGAAATCTGATTACAAAACCACAAGAGACGTCGTTATAATAGATGCCGGACTGCGAGCGTTATCTAGCGGTGGAATTACAAAATTCTAACTATCCTCCAATATAGTTCCGTCGATAAAAATGGCAGCTGTAAATTTCCGAAACCACGGACAAGACACGAAGTTTTCTAATAACGGAGGATAATTAGATTTTATCTCTCGCCGTTACATTTCATAAATAAAAATAACTTCAAATACTTTAGACTTGATGTACTCAAATCTTTTAGAACACGACCATATCTCAATTTTCGTGTTCATTAGTTCTCATTATATCGAGTAAATTATACTGACGACTATTTTGAAACTATCGCCATGGAAAATAAAACAACTAATTCAATATATATATCAAATATCAATCAATTATATATATATGTAATCGATTGCTTCATAAAGTATTGTCACACTCCAAAAGAATTTATAAAATCAATCAATCAAATATACAAGAACTTTGTCAACAAATAGCATGATATACGGATGCTAATATTAAGACAGCTTATCCTTGTGTACGAAATGACTCACCGAAATGTAGATGCCAGAATAATTGCCACTGCACCGTAACAGATGCGCTTATAGATTGTCTGCAAAAAAGAACACTTTTACATTACAATTTATCTTTTATGTATAGGTTTCTCTATATGCATATATATACATGTATTATACATTCCGCAATATGTGCAACACTTTCTCCGATTTGTTAAACGGCTGATTTATCGGTCACGGATACTCGAATAATGATAATTCGCGGTGATTTGCTCCAAAATATTTGAATAACAATGAAATTCGACTGTTTCCCGGTTAACCTTTAATTACTCGCACAGGGTCATGGTAATTCCTGCCAAAAAATGTTAACAGAGAAGAGAAATGTTAAAATAGTTGCACTATTCGAATTAAAGCATTATATCGGGATACTACAAGTCCCCATGCGAGCAATTTTGCAGAAACGAGTAACTAAATGTTAACAGGTTAAGTACCGGACAACAAACATTTTTCGAACACGCTGAAGATAATTCATCTTCGACAAACTCAATCAAAAATAGAGCAAACGTGAAATTGTCATTCGTGACGTATAAACAAAGCAGAGGATTCTATAACGGGTTGCAAACGAACAAGCTCGATCTAAACAAATCTTCTGTTTGTCAATATGCATTTACAACTGTCATTTTATCGATTGTTGCATTACAATTACTATAGAAAGGGTTTGAGACCGTAGTCGACAATGGTGACCACTCGGTCATTGTATACTTGCCAAAGTCAAGGTTGTCCAACTTTCCATCGTAAGGTCAAGTAACGTCGTCGTGTTTACAATGTCAAATCGGAGCTGTAATTCACGCCAGGCTGCAACGTACACGCACATGTCCCACGCACTAACATTTCGAATGAACTTACGACATTGTTCGTGGCTAAAAAAAGGCGAAGCATCCCCGCTTGATCGAATAACCTCGTTCCAACAAAAAGAAACGAAAAGAAAGAAGATGAAAAACGTCTGGACGAAAGTTAGGTTAGACCGACCGTTTAATGGAATAACGAGCCGGTAACCGCACAACCGGCTGAACGATAGTATTTTCGATGCTGTCGTCGTACTCGTCGCGATACTCGCAGTTTTTCAATCTGTCGTATGCGAATTAGACTGCGAAGAAAGGACAGTCTGTACCGACGCGATTGCCTAGTCCAGCGGATCGGAATAGCAGAACGAACGTTTCGATAGCAAGCATCCGCTCATTCAATCGTTCCCTAGCGTGTAATTCCTCGTACGACCCAACGTACTTGACATCTTACTGTTATTACCGTATCTTATTCACTAGCCGGCGAACGTGTAATAATCAAGAGAAAAAATAATTCGCGATGTTGCCGCTCGGGCGCTCTGCTCTGAAACGACACCAACGTTAGGTGACCGCAAGCGGCGTACTACAATGCAATGGATTGAAAAATATGTAATTATTCACTTAGTTTTCTTTTTAAATAACATGAATTTGAAAAAGCTTTTTCGATCCACGATGCACAATGGGGACAAATGTAAACACGTTTCTACGTGTTCATAAATATTCGCGGTCTTCTTAAACGGCGACGACTTATTTTCACAGAAGAATAGTACACTTTATTATTATACAAAACATTTTCTCTTAACACTGTTTCTCTTAAAAAGTAACTTACCAAAAGTATTTCGAAATATCACGGCTCATGTTCCTCCAGGAACTGTTTCAACAATGTGTTGCTTAATGGAATCATAAGATGTTCCACACTATCAGTATTCCGTTTCACTTTGACTAACTTGTGATCTATAAACTCGGTTAATTGTGCTCTTAATGCCAAATCCGAGCTGACGAGGAAACCTTCGCGGGATGCACGATAGAGATCTTTAAATGCCATTCCTAATAACAGAGATAGATATTAACATTACGAAGCGTGTATAAATTTCTTTAAAGGGATAGACTCGTTTTTAGGTCTGCAAGGGTGCGGGATAAAGCATTGATCGAGTTTTTCTGCCGAATAATACAAATTACATCTCGTAAACATAAAAATAGGACTTTTCAGGGCGACTACGGCCTAGATTGGACTTTTATCTAGAGCTTTTGACTGCTGAAAAATCCCATCTTTGTATTATCGAGAAACGAGGAAGCGCATCCCGCACCTTTGCAATTCTGAAAATGAAATTACGCCCTCAAGATAGATGATTAGATGATATGAAACAAAGAAGTACCTGCAAAAGTGGCATTACCACTATTACTTAGTTGATAATTGGCAAGCAGTATATAAATAGATTTTGCGTTCGATGTTAACGAGAGGAAGACGTTCTGAAGGGATGATAAGGCTAAAGCACCGCTTTGTTGTACCAAAAGTGAACTTTCGTAAGACGTTTCTTCTTGATAAGATAAAAGCGTACTCGTGTCCCACCAGAAGAAATTGAATCGTGAACGTTTTATATGGTCCCATACTGTAAACATGAGAATGTGTAATAATTATTAAGAGCCTCGGTAAATAATCAACGTAAAAGACAATTAATCGTACACAATGGAGCATTGACGTGATCGACCGATGCCAAAACACACACGTTTGGTATACTTGCAAGTCTGGAAAGCAAGTCTTGAGCTTTATTTGAACGTAGCATTATACCGTCGATGTTATGTATTAATAAGTAGAGTCTGTCTTTTGGATCTTTCTTGAAAGCCTTCTCAATAATATCGATGCACGCGGTTGTGTCGGCAGGGCAACTTAACTCTAATAAATCAACGATTATGCCATCCAGTATCTGAAATAGTAGCATCTTAATCTATCGTATCACAAAAATTATTTTTATACTTTCTTTCTACTTGTATAACTTACATTCTTTATGGTCAGACTGGGAAAGAATCCATTCACCACCAATGAAGGATGATAACATATACTTTTATGAAAATCATTAATTAAACATCTCTTCGACCCTAAGCCATACAATAACACGCTGTACCCTTGTCTAAAATAAAACAGAATATAAAATAATTGACAAAGGATGAATCTTATTGTTTCATATGTGCCTAATACATACTCCATAATAAAATACCACATAGGAAACAAGCTGGTATAACTCTCGGTTAATGAACAAATATTTCTTTTATGTCGCGTCGATACATAATTCTGGTTTGCTAATAATTCTTCCAGTTTTTCTTTCGTTAAACGAGAATTACGTAAATGTTCCAAAGTTCTATCGGATGTAACGACTTTTCCTGTTTGGCTTTCAAAGTATTCGTCAGTTTTCATGTGCTTTAAAGGTATGAGTTATGAAATATTATATTATATATAAATTCTTCTGCGCATAATCCTTTGTAAAAGTAGTTCCATACTTACAAAATCCTTGTGGACAATTGCTGGTTTATTCCTGTTACTGATTCTTCTTGGTGTATTTAATAAATTCGATGGAATTACTATCTTATGCTTAACGTCTTTCAGTTTAATATTGTCCTCCTCCTCCTCGTAGTTGGATTCATTATTACTTTCACTCGATTCATCCGAAGATTCTTCATCAGTTGGCATGTAATCGCTTGGCTCTGATACACTCTCGCTTTCACTGGATGTTAATCCAGACTTGAATCTTCGAGAATCTTGCAAAACCAATTGTTTGTACTAAAGGTTACTATAATATTTTCTTATCGCATAGTTAAAAATTAAATGAATACCTTTAGAATTTTTTGTACGTCCTTGGGGTAAGTCTGCACCATTTATGTCTATTCTTTCGAGAACAACTTTCGCTACCAACTTATCCTTCTGGCTAACAGGTGTATAGCATAAATTTGCCTTTTGCGTCATAGCATTCCTCTTGCTTGGTGTTTGAAATTTATATAATGTTTGACCACTGACATCATCGCTGGAGAATAATTCTAAACAGATGTAGATTATCAGTTATAAAAGACTGAAAGAAATGATAGGATAGAAAAGTCTGAAACAACGTTATAAAATTACCAACTGGTTTTTGCACTGTCTCTTCTATGTCATTCAAATCCTTTCTCAACGCGACCGATGCCTCCGCGAAAGAATCCTCATCTTCTTCCGAATCATATTTTTTGGTTTCTCGTGCTGTAACAAAGGGAAAAATAATGTCTAAAAATTACGTGACTTCGACAGTTGAAATAAACTACAGTTGCGTATTATTTATTTCATATTGTTAGGTTTCATGTTTCCTTAATACCTCCGACACGAGCTTGAATTCTGGACGATCGTCGTAAATTCTCCGTTGCGGACATTTCTTACAGAATGTACACAATGCAGAATCCTAACTGAAACAACCGCTCTTAGTTGAATGAAATGAACGGTGTCGCGAATCTAGAATAACCGCCCCACGCGTGAATTCAAAAATATTTTGCTTGATGCGCCACCACGCGGCGAAATTAACTAGAACATTAGAGAAAATAATTTTTATTGTTTTCTCAAGAGAAAATGGAAGCCAATTTTTTTACATTTAGAATAAGTTTTATAACACTTTGTTCTACGATCCTTTGTGATTTCTCAGGCCACTTACTGTTCTTACCACGTTCTTTATTGGCAAAAAATTGATGACATAATTTTATTTGAAATGAAATTTGCACCGTATAAAGAATGTTGATAATTACATTCTCTCTGTAATTAACGCACGTCTTTTGTGCATTGCATTTTTACTGTTGCGGCAATCAAAAAGGTTTTGTATATTTGATGCGATGATAAAAAAATATTTGAAATATGTTGTAAAGCATTACAAGGCACGAAATGACGTCCGAAATGTCAGCCGTCAATAAATCATAATTCTTAGGGAAATATGTGTGTGTTTACGTGATTCTAGTAACAATACGTGTATTGAAAAAAATTGCGGACACTGTTCGGCGACGCCATTTTTAAAAGTAAGCATTGTAAACGATGGGAATCGTATTTAGAGACAATTGTGCGGAGATCTGGAATTATTTTCGAATTAGACGTATATACTTTTAAGAGAGATAGTTTAAACTGATGTATATGGAGAATTGCAGCAACGAACGTATATATACTCATATATGTATTAGCTGCGTTGGATACACGTCGATCGAAATCGACTGCACACATCAGAACACAAGAATAAAGTAAATTTTCGAATTATTTCGATAAGAGGAAATGTTTCCGGCGTATGCTTATCTGTCTGCTTATGACAGACACAAGAAACTTATAAACGATTACTTGACCCTGCACGGAGGCTCCATATCATCTATAAAACGAGACACGTATGTTAAATTTTCTAATCGATCTAATTTGTATTTTATACCACGCTCCATGCTTTAGAATACTATATTGTAGAATTTCTTTCCCTTACAATATTCTCTGATACTTTACCGAGAAGTAATTTCGAGCTAACCTACGAAAAATTTCGTTCGATAACCTTACGAATTATTAACCTGGTAATTATTAATAAATAATTACTAGACAGCGGATTTTATGGATTTATTGCGAAAACTAGTATCTGTGAATTGAAGTAGTAAAAACATTAGAAGAATTTTAAGCTACTGTTATATTTTCAATCTATCAAACATATTTCAAAAGAAAACCACATCGTTACAATGCAGGCAGAAAGCTTTTATTTTGCATTAAGATCTGCTGTTTAATAATTGCTATTAATGGTAAACGACGAAGAGAAATGATAACTCTGTGAACCTTAAAACGAGCAGCACTTGACGTTTCGGCCTGTGTTTCGAGGTCCCGAGATAAGACAGACTATGACGTTATAAAAGAAAACCATAAATTTCTTTGGGACCAGGATAACGATGTACCAGAGACGTGGGGTGCACGGTTGGCGAAAAAATATTACGATAAACTATTTAAGGAATACTGTATAGCCGACTTATCGTACTATAAGCAAAATAAGGTAAGACATTGTTGTTTTCCATAAACGAGTAGTGTTATTTCAATGAATCTGAGAGATCGTTATCATACAGGTTGCCTTAAGATGGAGAACAGAGAAGGAAGTGATAGTTGGAAAAGGTCAATTCGAATGTGGGAACAAAAGGTGCAATGAAAAAGAAGATCTTAAGTCTTGGGAAGTGAATTTTGGCTATATAGAGCACAGGGAGAAAAGGAATGCGCTTGTGAAATTAAGTAAGCCAATTGTATTTGTAGTATTTTCATTTGTTTCTACCTGTTCGATCTACGGATTACCACTGTTATTCTTCAATTTAAGGATTATGCCCCGAATGTTCGGTGAAATTGAATTATCGATCGCAAAAACGCGAGGTGAAGAAACACAAAGCGTTGAAGAGATTAGGAAGGAATTCAGAATCGCAGACCGATATACCAAGTACATCTGCGGTAACTATTAAAATCGAAGAGCACGACACAACGAATAATGCAGCAGAGGAGTCTGTCGCACAAACGGAGAAAGACGAATCGACAATTTGGAAAGAGAAACCTGCAGACAGCTCTGAAAAGACCAGGGAAGAGGAGTTTGAAGAATATTTGGCGGATCTGCTAATGTAACAAAGTATTTCAGTTTGTCTAATGCTATCGGGTAATGTCAAAACATTGTTTATTGATAATGCTGTTAAAGAATATAACAATTTTTACATATAACACTAGTCATGTTTAAATAAATATAACAATTATAATCGTTGTATATTTATTTCAATCGATACATGATTCATATTTTACCATTATACCACATGGTAACAAGGCTTAATATTCACATTTGTTTAATGTGTACAGAATAGAGTAATTTCCCGTTCATGTACACTCTTGTCATCAAAATAACTGAAACTTTTTTATCGTGTGGAAAGAACTAGCACCAGCCAACAAATATACGTCGATGTATATTTTACAATAAATAAATACAACTATTTACTTATTTTATTGCAGTCCAGAATCTTCAACAACCTTCGTAATATGTATATATACACTTTGAAAAATAAAGAAAACTTTTAGCTTACCTACTCGTGAGATGCGATTATTTCAATTGCATTTTGCTGAACGGTGATCGTGTTTTATGTCGTTTTATAATTTACAAAATCAAATTATACAAAAATTGTATATTGTCTGATTTTTATAAGATTCGCTAATTCGCTGTTTGCATGCAAAATTTTTTGTCACAGCAACAAGATTTCATATAGTTAGCTAGTCTATACGAATTTATCATATAGTTGAATAAGAACACACGTTTTATGCATTCTTCATGCAATTTATGTAACAAAGATAACAATTTGATTGATTCATTTTCTTCAACTTAGCTCTACGGTTTCTTTTACTCTCATCACGTCAATAAGCTAAAATTTCATGTAAAAAGACTAGCCTAATACTCAAACTTACTCTATCCTCAATATTTATAACATTTAGTACTCTTATATAATGTGTGTAACAACTTACAATGTGTCGTATAAGTCTAATTATACAAAAACGTACGATACGTAGTTGCAAAAGTCTAGCTCAAAGATTCCTTTTACAATGGAGAAAATATTTCTAAGAGAATCTCAATTGTGCGAGAAACATGTACATCTAAAAATAACATTACGATCAAAGAATGTTTTTTCTTTTTTATCTTTAATGAGCAATCGACATATTGCTTCTATTGTCTGTTGTTAGAAAAAAGAAAGAAGAATCAGCATTACAATACGAAAAAATTAACCACTAATACGCTCTGCATTTTATTTTGCATTCTTCGTTAATTAATGTATATTCTGCGCATGTATATTAATAATATTATAGCACTCTATTATAATATTCTTAATATAGACATTTGCAAATAATAAAAATAAGAATTTATCAACGTGTACAGGAATCACTAAATTATTTAGTCTGTATACAGTTTGTATAGTTTCAATTGAATTTTAAATAAATCTAAATCAACGAGGGTTGTAGATTAACATGCAAGCTAATATACATTTACGTTTGCAATAATTCATAACTTGCAATTTTAAGAGCCATTTCAAGCGACTGTAAATTCTGTTTTAATATATTAACACGTATATACGTGTTATATATATATTTTGTATTCGTTTTGGAATAGTTATCGTAACGACAGTGTCATGATCATGAAAATAATCTTAGCATCGATGTTTCGTGAATGCAGCAAGGTAAAATACAATAGTGCCGACAAAGCGGCTTCAGTTACAGAAATCAAAGGTCTCTGGATTTTTCTAAACATATCGATGTCTCTGATAAAGACTTGAAAATATAGGGGGACACGGTGTAGAAAAACCGTGACGAGTGGTTCTAGTCAAGTTACACAATAGTTGAATAGATGCAGGAATGAAGTATAGCATATCATTCAATAAATCCGATCAAGATCTTAGAGTACTCCATTTACGTAGCAGGGTCGTATAAAATCCTTCAATAATATGATTGAATTATTAAAAAATGTAGGAACGAAACACAACGTAACGGTAATGAAACGAGGATGGAAAAAAAAGAAAGAAGATTCATTTACAATTAGCATGAGTTGAGCATGATCTTACATGATTCGCTTGCTTCTGGGAATCGCTGTCTTCATCGCTACAGTCTTCGTCATGTGTATGGGTTACATTCCGTGGAGTTTCAGGCCTTGCATGTGGTATCTGATTGTTCGAACACTCCACGTACAATGTTTTCTGATCATAGAAACATAAAATTTGTCACATTGATCATCTTCAAATGCTAAACACAAAAGACGTTAGGTACTTATTTTGTTAGGTACTTACGGATGGTTTGGTTGGTTCTTCTTCTTCTTCGTTGAGTTTGAATGTTCGAGACCGACTGATCATCGGTGTTTCCATCACGAATCTTTGCTCGTGAGCCACGGTGCTTTCATGAGGCATCTAAAAAAAGAAATATCGTCTCAAAATAAATAATAATAGAAATACAACATAGAAAGAAAACTAGGTGAACACTTACCAACATAGCGGGTGCTCTGAACATGTACGAAAACGGATAATAGATCAGGTTTAAAAAGGTAGCCGCGTAGAGATCGGCATACCTAACTACTTGACTACTAAAGAAGGTTTGTCTGCTTCCGCTCCGAAACAGAGAACCCATCATTCCGTACGACAGATCCATTTTGTGCGTGACATCTCTAATGGACGCTCGGAGCTTGGAAATGTCCGGCTTTTCTTTTGTGCTGCTATCTAAATTTCTAAATACAGAGTAGATCTTAGAATATAGTCTAGATGCAGTTTCAATGGTTGAACGATTCTCTGACTTACTTATACATTTCCCCTAACATAACGTCTAGGTTCTGTAATTCAGCAAACAATTGACATTTGTCTGTCCAGACGTGAAGTTCTTGAACTAGTTCAGGCACTATTAAAAATGTTCTCCAACCTCTGATCTTTTTACTCTTCAAAATATCACCAAAAATATGATCACCGACGTATAATACATCTTTGCCCTTTGCTCCTATCAGCTCGGTGAAAACGTCGCACGAACCTCCCGAATAAACTTCCCCTGTATTCGAACAAAAATCATTTTGTTACCATAGTCACGAATCGTTTCCGGACAAAGTCCGGACTTATCGACACGTACCCGTGTGAAGCGGGCCTTTGTGTGTTCCAAGCTTCAAAGCGCCGCTCTTCGTATCAACTTGTCGCAAAATCGTACCCTCGCCGAAGAACAATGGTTTCCTAGCATCGACCACGATAGTATCAAAATAGGTTTTCCAGTTTCGATGCGGTTCGTCCGGCTACAAACAGAGATAGAACCGCGTTAAGTCTAACAAGATTTCATTTTGCAAATCAACGACAATAACAACAACGACCTATACAAACACATACTTTCGCTCCATGCGGAAAATCAAATAGATAAGTCATGATCTTATCGGTGAAAACGTAATCGCTATTCGTTAACAAGAATATCTTCGCTCCACTCTCTCTGATCCTGTTAAGGAACATCGGTAGCCTCTCGTCCTTTTTCACATACTCGTCCAAGTTCTCGATAGTCTTCGACTTGAGGTCACCATGTAGATGGATCCAATCGACCGCGTTTCGAACATCCTGGAATATACTCTTGAAACTCATTGTCAGCTCCCCCTCTTTCACCCCTGTCTTCTCCCGCGTGTATTGCGGTGAATTGGTAAAAAAGTCGATCAGGCACGCTAGTAAATACGTTTCGGGAAGATTGAACAGTGTGTTGAGCACGTATACCCTGGACTCGTCCAATTGTAAAAATTTGTTTGGATAAAGCTCGTATACTTGTGAACTGAAACATTGTCAAAAATCAACTGGCTGAAATACTCGCGCTGAATCAACGGTACTTTTATTGTCAGGCTCTAGAGATCGTGGTTTTGAACGTGCATACACGTAATCTAGTCCGTGTCATTTTCAGTATACGGGTACACATCCTCATTTTAATTTGCATACGCTTTAGAACATTGATATTAATTACGTGTGCGTGAAATACACGTGTACCCGTGTATCTAAATATACGTAAAATTCTGGATCTCTATTATATACCCATATTTTGCTTTCGAAAATTGTTGACTGTATCCTAAAACTTAATACGAATTAAAGTGCGGATACGTTAATACACGTGTACCCGTGTATTTAAAACGACACGTACCGAAGTACGTGTACGTGAAATACACGTGAAATAGGGATCTCTATCAAACTACAAACTCTCCTAAATTCGAGTCTTGCAGAGTTGAAAATATTATCGATGGGAGCGTGAGTTGACTTACTGTTTTAAAAATTCGAAACCGTGGACGCAAACTAAGATGTTTCCGTAGGCGTCCACTTTCAGGAGATTTCCGTAAAGCGTGTCGAACCATAGTCCTCGCACTGGGAAGCTAGGGTCGTATTCGAAGGCCTTGATCTCCTGCGGATATCCCAGCGACACGAGACGATCCTTCAATAACGTGAAACCGAGTTGCTCGTACTGTGGCGATTTGTATTCTACAACATTTCGAACGATCATTGTCAACTTCTATTGTGCATACATCTACCGTGTGAATTACACTCTATCTATATATACCTGCCAGCGTGTAATCCATATCGAAGCCATAGAACTTGATGTTTTCTAAATGGAGACTACGGTTGACAAAAATTCTGCAACATAACAAATAGCCGGAATTCAACAAACCATGAAATTTCTGGTCGTCGAAAGCAGGGGTCGGAGAACTATGGCCCCGCGGGTTAATATTGTTCTTCAGATGAAACGATTCAAATTAAAGTAATTAGATAATCGTTAAATATAAAGAAAATATGTATTAGGTTGGAGGGAAAGTTTTGTCATATTTTAATGAAAATATTTGAATCACCTTATGAAAATATATGTTTAATGTTATTCAATGATAAAATTTCCATTATTTGTAACAACTTGTTGCCATCCTTCAGAGAACCTATCAATTCCTGATTTGTGTTTTTGATTTGCAAGCAAACGACAGAACTTCCTCTCCAATCTAATAAAAATATCACTTCTTGATTTTTAACCTGTTTTTCTTTTGTTGCTGTACGAGTAAAAATTTAGCTTGACGAGACAAAAAATGTTTACCATCTGGCCCTTTCGAAGAAAAGTTTGCCGACCCCTGCGTCTAAAGAATACACAATATTCGAGAATTCGTCGAATCAACGATTTCTTCGAACCTGTTTATCGCGATGCCTCTAGCCTTCCGAAAAATATCTGGGCATTTTATTTCGAACTCTTTAGGCTCGGTTATAGAAAAACGCGGTAATTGCATGATTTCGGAATCGCTAATTCTTCGAAGCGTGGACAGAGTCTCTTGAGAATCCATTCTTCTCTCGATTAAAGGAGAAATCGCCGAGAGAAGGTTACAAGAGGAATTAATATTGAAACGGTGCTTTTTCAATTGTTATTATCGATATAACTTCACGTCAATTCTTATAGCATAATAATTCATCGGCTGCAAATGTGCTCGGGTATCAGTTCGCGTATCTTATCACTGCATCGGTAAGTATCCCTACTATCGCACTCCGATAAATTCAATTAATTTCAATTGGTCGTGGAAACGTTCATCCTTGCGGGTTTCTTTCAAATCATATTAATTTCCGTTTGATGATAACGATGATAAGAAAACGAATGTGTTTTCACGAGTTGTGTGGGCAGTCGGTCACCCACATGCCGATTACGTTGTGCAGCGACATTGATTCACGTCTGACCCATCGCCCCAACTGTCTAACATAATTGAAGTGAATCTCGCTAATTTATTCGCGTTACGACAAAGTACCAAACGATGATTAAATCTGCTTCATGTACGTACAGTGCTTGTACAAAGTATTCGTACGCCTTTCAATAACGAGTAACTTTTTCAAAATTGGACCCAGCAGCTTGAGTTTATTTTTTTTAAAGACGTTAGAAGGATTAGTTTACTAGCTACAGTATAACAATTTGTTTAAAAATCGTTATGGATCGCAATTGCAAAGGAAAAAGTAAAGGTCACGATTTTTAAAAGTCTTTTCAAGGTGACAATTCTGAACAATTTTTTCCTATACACATAATAGGCTGCCTCTTTTAGTTTATCAGATATTTGCAAAAATATTTCTTAAGTTTGAGTTAGGTTTGGAGTTAATGTCTCAAGTTATTGGGTCCAATTCTGAAAGAGTTATTCGTTTTTAAAAGGTGTACGAATACTTTGTACATCCACTGTATATTTCTCATATTATCTGCATTATCGATTTTTCGACCTTTTTATTGAACGGATCAACAACTTGCCTTCCTCACGGCCAATATAGCCTGTTGGGTTGCAATCGACACCTGCAGATGTCGATACCAATAGGCAAAGTTCAATTGCACAACGATCCGTCGGATAACGCTGTCGAACAGCTCTGTTTTCTGTTCTGTTAACCGTCGAAATGTGAAAAAAGTGAAACTCGGTTAGACGGTGTAATTATCCGACTTTGAGCATACCTCGTAATACGATTGGGAATGACATAATACTCGTTCAAGAACCTTTAAAGAAACTGCGAATAATAAATTGGTGATCGATCGAGTCTCGACAAATCATTTCGACTGGAATTAGAAGAGAATGATACGTGTGGGAAAGAAAGAGAGAGAGAGACTTACTCGTTCTGGACGCAGCATCGCGAGTTCACGAGATTCGCAGCCGGTACGTCGTCGTTTGCATCCTTCAGCCACATTTTTCGCTATTTTCAAATAATCATCGGCACCCTGTGTGATCGATACGAGCACTTGTCAGGTCAGTCGGTTAACGACACAGCGTTCGGTAGAGATCGTTTCGATGTTAATCACACCGCCGAAAAGTGTCGCGCGCGATTCGAGTGAAAGCGATACCAGAATGCCATAACAAATTCGTTGGAATTTCTTATGGTGGGCGATGCGGTTGATGCAACGATGTGCATTAGACACGAGCGCGCTCGATTTACCTCGGTGGCAAGCTGGTTGTCGTGCAACACTAGGATAAATGTACCTATTACTGCGGTATTTCCTCCCAATCAGATTAAAACACGAAAAACTGAATAGTTTCTCCCGAATAAATTTGTGCAACTTGATGAGAATGTATTCTCGTTGGCGAGGCAAACGAAATTGCCATTCATTCTGATATTTTTCTAATATCAGTATTTGAAAAAGCATTCTTCGTAAAAAATCAAAATAACACCATTCTTTTGTATCTCGATCACCAAAGAACTGTTATTCACATGATTCTACATTCTTTATATTCGTTATATTCTAGATTCTTTATATTCCTTTAAATTACATAGGAGAAAGTTTTGTCATTATTTAGACATCTACTTCGATACGATAAACATATAAAAAGAAACTTCTCTTGGCTTTTTCCTCAAAGCCCCTCGGCATTAAGTACATTAAAGACAAGGAGGAACTCATTACTGCGGTACAAGAATCACTAGGAAGGTTCCTGATATTTCTATGCGAGTTGCAAATAACTAAATAAGTAATACGTATGTAATACATACAAAGTGTTATCAAGTTGATTTTTTCATATTTTCTTTCGATGTATTAGGTTTTGTAATAGTTTATGGCTATGCGCTTACTGTATTCAAAACATATAATTCTTCCATAAAATCATTGTACGTATTATTTCATAATAAATTAGGAACAGTATTAAAATGAAACGCAATCAAAGCATGATACCGCAGTAATCGGTACAGTAACCCTATTCGATTGTAGACAATGTCCTCGACAATCGCTGACACGAAGAAAATCAGGCAGATCGAGAATTCGCGGAAGATTTTGCTCGATTCGACGCGACAGATTACTGACCTCGCGAAAGCAAATCGTAATCCGTGATCAAAGCGATTACGACGATGGAGGAAGGAGGGACAACTCCGTTAACGACCGAACAGAAGCTACGAAGGTCAATGTCATTCGGTGTTTCGAGGAGCGATATCTATAATACACATAACACAAAGAAGCTGCTCCACGTGTGCTATATGATCGTGTTATCTCGACCAATCTGTCTCACGAACGAGATCAAAAGTTCTATTCAATTCAAAATTTCTAGTGCATGCTCCTCGGCTTCCCACGCTTTCGAAATGCACCCCCTCCCAACACGTCTGCCAGGAGGTTTTCAAAGAACGTTATTTTTGTTATTCCATTCGTAGCCGATTAATTTTACCGTGGGATCTGTTTCATAGTTTCGCGATCGAATTACGTGGGCCTCTAACGGTCGCGGTCGAAACGCGAGGCCAGTAAACGCGCTGGAAAATACGAATCACGGCGAAGTCGATCATTATTATATTTCCACGCTGTCCTTCTTACAGTTTTTCGTAAATTGTCATTTTCTCATCGAAGTTTGTTTCGAGAAACGGTGTATTAGTTGGAGACCAACGAGATGCCGCGACGTTCAATCGTACCTGTGTCTGTCGAAGTCAAGCGAATTGCAATCGTGTGTTTTCGTCGAGAGAAAAACGGCTGAAAGATCGTCGAAGACCACTGCACTTGCCGCGGAAAGTGGACACAGATGGGAGGCAAGAATTTCACGGTTCTCGAACGAAAGACGTGCGCTGGGCACACGTGAAAGTCGCGTGACAGAAAACTACGATGTGATCCGCGCGATGATCAAACGTCAACTGATCCTTGACTTGCTGAGCACCCGGTTAATACGCACCGATAGGAATTAACTCATCGTCTTCCGGACACGGATCTATTCCATCACGGTGTCGCAGTCGTTCTTCTAGCGTTTTCACGGATTCGTCGAATTCCGATCGTAGCGGTTTTCAGAAGTCAACAAAAAAAAGTATATATATTATCTTGTTCCGATAGAAATCATAATTAGCACTCGACGCAATATTTAATATCACAGCTGAGTATAAATTGCATACCAAAATGGACCGCGATATAGTAAAATATTTCGATGTTTCCTCTATTAACGGTTCGGGTTTGAAAATAAATTGAAAGAGGATAAGAGTGGCACAGTTCGCGCCACCGATGAACTATGAACCTCCATCTATCGCGGTTGCGCAATAATAGTTTTACCAGAGGCAGTATTGTTTCCATTTTCGACATAGGGGCGAGACCCGCTGTAAACTAGCAGAAATGATTGTGGCAGCTGATTATTATCAGAGTTTCTTCCATATTGCTTAAACTCGATGCAATCGAAATTTCGAGATAGAATTCTTTGAGTGATGTATCATTAAAGTCAACTAAACGGTATATGAAACTGGTCTAAAAAAATTATCGAGAAGAACTATACTAACTTATGTTAATATATGTAGAATATCGTGTACAGAACATTGACACGATTTTCTTTATAACGAATATAAACGTACATTTAATCGTACGGATTTCTATGCTTATATCGCTGTTAAATGAATTATTATGGATATCGTCAAGCTCGGTAAACATTCCCAAAAAGAATAATTATATGAATTATATTAATATAGAAATCGTGTACAGAACATTGACACGATTTTCTTTATAACGAATATAAACGTACGTTTAAACGTACGGATTTCTATGCTTGTATCGCTGTTAAATGAATTATTATGGATGTCGTCAGGCTCGGTAAGCATTCCCAAAGAAGAATTATATGAAAGTTACCGTCGTAGCATCGCGCCGCGCGTCGTTGAAATGATCTAGCGAAACGATGCGACGCGTTGCGGAGAAAGGATCGCCTGATGTTAACAGTTAGGATGATTGTCGCGTAATTATCCACTTGTTCGAGTGTCGCTGGGAGGGCTAACCATTTCACGAACGGTTGTCTCGTCGAGACGTTGCGTGCAGCGGCTCGGCAACAGACGTATCGCGTACTTATTACGCCTGGTAACCTTTCGATGACAAACTAACTCTGTGGCTGAACTTGGATGGAAGGTGTTTTGGTCACGAAATGCATCGAGCAACGTTTTGCACCGGCAACGGATAAGTTTCGCAATCGTTTGGAGGAAAATCTCGGTTCTCGGCCGATTCGCTTGAGGTCCGTGCGTGAAACAGTTATTGAAATTGCGTCAGCTTCTACCGAAAAACCAAACGAGATACATATAAGCTTTTCGTTAATGAACGTATCGATTATGGTCGTCGCGGTCGCATTCTACTTCCTAGTTTTTTTAACCGACTTCGAAATAGAAGGAGGTTACTCAATTCGACCTGTATGTGCCTTTTTTCGCTTTTTTCTTTTATTTCTATGTATGTTCACCTATTACGCCGAGATGGATGGACCAATCGGTACGAAACCTTTTGCATCTTGTACAGTATGTCCCCGGGGTGGTCCCGTTATAATTTTTTTTTCATTTTTTTCATTCAAAACGACTTTTTCTTTAATGATGGTCGATGAAAGACGTCGGGGGTAGTGTGGGACTCATACATCCGAAGTAAAACCCCATTGTCCATGAGTCCTTTACGCTCCTTCTCTCTAGTCCTTCTTCCTAGTCCTAGTACATACTCTGCGTGCCTCACAAGAAGTCCCTCGAGACGGTACAAGAGCCCTGACATCACACACTTCAGCTAATAATTCAGTTAGAACCGAAACTGTCAATGAAACGATCCAATCCCACGTTTTGCTGTCACATTCCTTCCGAATTCCTGCCAGGAGACTTCTCGTAAGGCACGAACAGTAGACTTCCTTGCAACGTGATGAAAAACTGTTTAAAATTACTGTATATCTATATTTTCTGTGGCAGTAAGTGTACAGTCGTCTTACGCAATGTTTTGCACATATACTGTAAATTTCCTGCAACATACCGATACATTTTTCAACAAGCTTCTCAAGTTTCGTTTGCTTGTTTCGCCCTCGACCAATCGGAAAACACGCTCTTTCCGGGTGCCTTCTTTTTCTGCCGCGTTCTATACACGGAAGCAACCTTCCCTAACAACCTAAAATTAGAGCCGCTGAATTCGACCTTTCGACGCGATACAACCAGAGATGTTCCCCAACGTTTCGATCCGCCGCTGTTACGAAATCGCAGACAATCGGAAAGTTTCGACGATTGTCGGCCCGCGAAACCAAGATAAAGTACACACCGCGCGCGATTCATTATCGCGATTGAGACGCGACGTAACCCCGGCCTTCTCGCTTAAAGATATTAATTCCGTTTGGTTCTGTTTTTAGGAGAACAGGAGAAAAGTGTTCCGGCTTTGGTGAACGACGGAAGCGGACTCGGAGATATTTTTTGCCGCGTTTTTCCGTCGCACAGGTTCAGGCGTCGAGCGACGATTCAACAACAATTACGAACGATGTTCTGGATGTGCCGAGTAACTAACGTCAGGCAATTTCCGGCTGCCGTGACTCTATTAATTCAGACCGTTGCTGCGCTGTTTTAATCGCCCTAACACGAGCTTCTTTCGCCTCCGGTTCGCGATATCGACTTTTGGTTAAGTCGGTCAAGCATCGAGCGAGGATGCACGTCTACACGCGAATCTGTGGCTAAGACACACGTCCTCTGCACTTTCACTCTGATTATTCAGACAGCGAGAAGAATCTCTCGCGTCTCGGATTTCAGCGAGAAAATCCTCATGGACTCGCGGTTTATAAAGTTCGTCGGTACGAGCATTCTCTAGGACCGCCGAGTTAGATGTAATTAATTGGAATCACCGTGAGAAATCACCGTCATTAGTACGTGATCGAATCACGAGTGCTCCAAAAGAGGTAATCCTTTCGAGGAAAGATATGGTTTGCAGTGGCGCGGGCACAAGCCACGCGCTGCCAATATTGCGCAACGAAGACGAATACATTGTCTTCTAATTTGTTGGCATCGTTTGTCGCAGTCTAGCTCTCCGAGACGTTTCGAATTGCTGGCGTCAAGAGTTCTCGATACGCTTATCGATCGCAGGCAATGCCAGGTAATCGGTGATTTTTCAAAAGCGAGTAGCAACCACAATGAATAGTTCTTTGAACTGTTTCGCTTCGGGATTATATTAATGGGGGATTCCAAAAGTTATGATTCAGAGGACGCGCGAGTTCCAGCATGGAAGAACATCGATAAAGAATCGCGTTCGTTTTCCAATTTACGATCGACGAGCGAGATAAGGAACTGTGAGTGATCAACTAACAGTTGATTGCTAGATTTCAACCGAAATGGGATAATCCGAAAAGGGCAAGACGCAGCAACGGCTCGAACGAGCGACTGCGCGACCACAGCCTCCGATCCGCTAAAATTAACTTCTCGACATAATCGGGAACACGCTTCCCCATCGCATTTCGCTTTGTTCGATGCACCCGATGACACTGACGAATGACACGTGTCCAGCGTTGCGACAGTACAATTAATACCTATCAGATATATTGCCAGGGTTTCCTGCCAGTAACTAGAATAAGATGCCTCCATCGGTCTTGCGCAACAATTTCTTTAACCCTCTTCAACCTAATCTTTCTTCTTGTCTAGGAAAGCAAAAAAGTGACATTCGGATTGACAAAGAATCATTCGATTATACACACATACAGTAAGACTCGTGTAACTCGAATATTAATACGATCTGATTTGAATACGCTACAATGTATGTATTCATTGGAAAGGAAAATTCAAACAAACCATGTTCACAGAGAATGTGTCACTCGGAAATAGCTGAATACCTATGCTGTACACAAGCAAAGACTTATCTTCGGAAAGCTCCCGTTCAAAAAACGAACTTCACAGTTCGAAATTGGTTTTTCGATTCGCTATAAGAATCCACGGAAGTCGAGGACTCGCTGTACTCGTGTATGGTGCTTCAAAGTCGTTACAGACAGTTAGCCGGCCGACCAGAGAGAATGGGGTTGCTAAGGGCGCCCTATATACTGCATGCGTCTTGATCCCGTGGAAACACGAGCCACCCTTAATTGTCCGAGACGATATACTTGACCAGATGAGCTGGATCAGGGTCGCTCACTCGCGAATACAAACATGATTCATCCTATCCGTCGACGTCCCTACAGGAAGATGGATACGTAAATAAAAACACGGATGCACGAAGGAGTTCGGAATGCGTCACATCCAGTGGGAACAATAGATCGTGACGCGTTTCAGACGTTGATACGTTGCGTCGCCTATGCGTCACTGTTTTCCCTGCATCTCTATCCTACAGCTTTGTTCTGTTCTCCCTCCCCCCTCTCCCGTTGCTGTTTTTGTTCTCTTGGCGCAGAACAGCTCAAAGGAAACCAAACACCTTTGACTACTTAGCTGCTGGCACGTGAACTTCATACCGAACCGTGACCTCAATGTACAGGGTGTACGGATCGACCAGAATGAATCATATCCGAATCTTCAAGGAACCGATGGCAGTAACAACTTCCTGGAATCCAGCGTTTCGCTCCTCAGAGCGACTACGAGTGGTCCAGCAGGTATTCTAATCACGCTTCCAACTTCTTTTTCAGGCCGGCTCGGAATCCGGAGTACGGTCGGACTGGCACGTAAAGAAAAAACCGCTTTTTTGCGAGAACTGAAAGTTGGAAGTTTACGAGAAGAAGTAAGAAGCTTCGATGCAACCAAAAGTTTCCTGGGAGGAGGAACGAATTCGAGGAAAAGGCTCGAGACGAGATTTGCTAGAATGAACACCATTGTTCCCAGTAAACAGGTTAGCGCGAAGAACCAGATTAATTTGCGAGCGAGCTCCTGTTCGTGGAAAATCGATGCAATGGATTTCCAGGGAAGCACCGGTGCGAAAAGCCGATACCAAGATACAATTTTTCGACGAAGCAGAGCTCCTCTCGTCCCGCATTCGCGATATCGATTCGCGGGGCAGTCTTGCTGCTGGAAGAATCGCTTCCTGAAAATTCCGTCTAGGATCGAGCCGCTGCTGCGCTCTCTGCACATCGGCCCACAAGTCGAGACAGATTGCTGCAGGACAGTTGCAACATTCCGTGTGTTGCAACGTGTTTAGTGTTTTCGTCCGTATTCAAGGCGATACGGTGCCGTTTATTTCTGGCATCGTTATCGGGGTTCGGTCTCTCGATGCTAACAATAAGCCAATGGTGGAGGAGGAATAATTGTTAAGTGGTAAATCGAATGCTACATCTTAATCGCGCGAGATCATTACTCTAGAGCAATTCTACCGGTCGTTCAAAAAATAACATCCGAAGTATATTTGAGTAGAAGGATTCGTTTTGTAAGGAAAAGCCTGATCTTCTTTTTCTGGCGACACGGCGATCGTAATTCTATGACTCTACTGTTATGGTAATCGTCCCGATTAATCACACAACTGAATCAAATACATTGCAGGTTTTACCATAAATAAGGGTTACAATTTGTCCTTGAATTAACAGAGAAACAGGAATTGAATTGAATTGAACAACCGAACGTATCACCGAGTGTAGTTGCTCTGGTCGTTGCCTCAGCGAGGATGAAGGTTCATTTTGAAACGGTCTGTAGCTCTGTGCTCGATGGATGCGGATGGATGCAGATCGTTGCAGATACGCGCGCGCGCGTTATTGTCAAGCGAACGAGGAAAAGAGAGAGAAGAAAGAAATCTCGGAATACTGATTGATGTTTCGACTAACCCGATGGTCCACGAGCATATTTCGGTAACAGGATCTGGGAACGGTGTTTCTCCCCAGCAATCCCGTAAGTTCTCGCGGCGCAACGGTTATGGGGATACCCTGTACGCGACGGGACGCTTAATTTCACCGAGCCACCGATCCCTTCTGACGATGCCAGCCAATTTTCCTTGGGCACCAATTCTATCTCAAACGAAACGAAAAACGATAAGAAAAAGGAATTACCTGTGCCCTAACTCGCGTTTATCGGTTCGTACACCCTGTCTGCTGCCCTCGTTGTAGCAATCCAGGTCCTGCTCGCTACGATCGTTCCTGGTCAACCTGATCCCCGGGTTCAAATCGAAACCGAGCATCGACGGATGATACGGCTCTCCGGAGAAGATCGGTTCATCCGGGAATTGAACTTTCCATCCTGCTTACAACATTTCAATATCTTTTAATCTGTATTCTATCGAACGGTAATTCGATCGATTCCAAATACTGGGTACAAATAGAGAGAAGAATTACCGGTCCTGATCAGCGGTGTGAGCGCATCCATGCTTCGACGGCTCATCGTAAAGCACCTAGAAGAACTCGATACGATCACTGGTCCCCAACGTTGTTTCACACTTTTCGTCGATATATATATACACAGAGAGAGAGAGAGAGAGAGGAGAGAGAGGAGATCGCGCGCGTTTTGTGTGCGGCACGAACAACGGCGGTGTAATGATCGATTCCTAATGAAGATTTTCGGCTGGTTCGCTCGCTGGCGACGCGCAAATACTTGGTCGGAATAGCAACAAAGATAAGAAGGCTGCAGGGGTCATCCGTGTGACGATAATAGGCAGGAAGGAAAAATACACGAGGCGAGTGCAACGTCGTCTTCTCTAGACGAAAGAAAGAAACAATCTAATTTCACGTCTTTAAAAATTCAGTGAAACATTCAATCACTCGCACTCCACCTTCCACGTAACTGGATACAAGGAACTTCTTTACGTCACTACAAAATATGTAAATTTTTTTTCAACGAGATAACTAATTTAACGCGAAATGAGTATTTGCTAGTGTGGTCGACACTTCTGTTTATGCTTGAAACACTGTTGTTTATTCTTGCCAATCCAATATATGTATGCTAGTAATTCAAAGTTAAACAGTCGATTGCTCGGTTTGTTTCCCTGTTTGTTGGTCGATAAAGTTGTGCGGACGCGATGCGTCGAATTTGTTTCGACGAGGCACGATTACAGAGTTGTTGCGTCATGCTCGACGTATCGTTTTTGCGTTACAAGGAAATACGGAGAATTTTGGAGCGGGATCCCCGCAGCGAATCGATAAACCGTGGGCGTAATCTCTTCTGCGGGGGAACGTTGCAGACCGGAGGCGAGTTTTGAGCCAACACATGTATACGTGACTGCGGCCGATAATATAATTAACCTTCCCGGATCACGACGTTCTCGCAATTTTATCCGAGCGATATTCGCGCATTTCTCTTCACTCGCCGACTGGATTTCTCAGTCCTGTACAATCTTCAACTATTATTAGACTGTCAATTATCTCTATGCAAAATAAACATTATTTGTATTAATTCGAATACGTAGGAACCGAACAGGACTTTATTTCTTTCAGTGTATCCACTGTTTCAAGTTATATATTTGTTCGCAGTCTAATAATTATAATTAAACTGCGGATCTTTATGAAGTTGTAGGAAAATTGAGTAGATGAAATTAGAAATTGATGGAAATATATGATCCTCCTTCATTGAAATCATTGAGGGAAGAGATTCAATTCAGTGTCTACTTGTTGCAATCGTAGCAGACAATTTTTATTTCGCGTAAACATCCGCAATGTAATTATAATACTACAGCGGTTTCAGAATTCGACGTTGAGTCACGTTCGATATATGTAGAACTCGTTGAAACAAAGTCTAATATCCACTCGGCTGCCACACTGTACACGCGTAGTAAACACCGCGATCAACAGCTCTTTTCAAGAGTTCTGAAACACCAGGTCTCTTGATACTACGTATTTAAAGAAAATTCGGAGAACGCGTATCTGCAGCTCGGTCGTCCAACGCGCAACGAGTTCATTAAATCGAGTAACGTTTCAGAGAAAACATTTTCGTTTCGCGATTCGCACGTCTCTGAAACAAGATAGCAGAAATTAGTCACTTTGACCAATCCGGTAGTTCTAATGTTAAGTTGAACGAGTTATTTTCGCGCGTATGATCGAGTCGTGGCTGACAGTGCGTAGGATGTCTCGGCTGGCCTTGAACATCTTACGAATAATATCGTAAATATCTGGTAGCTTGCTGCGGCGATACCGCGCTTTTATCAATAAGCATCCGTATAGATTTCGGAACGCTTTCGATCGTGATTTTGATCACGATCAAACGAAATCGTTCGTAATTTCTTATTATTTTTCTGTCGTAAAATTGTAATCTTCATCATCTTGAAACGACCAATTAACGCTTCAACAAGTCTCTCCGCGATAAATATCAACGATCTAATTAGATCGACGACTATTATTTGGTGGTACGTCAAGCTTCAAGATCGCGTGTCCATTAAAGATCCTTGTCATTCGACAACATTGTGCACAAATATACACAAATATTAAAAACAGTGGAAATGTATTTAGCGTTGAGAAGTTTTACTCCTTTAACGCGGCAAACAAAAGGATTTCTTAAGTCTCCTGGGTCTTAATTCCTTCTCGTGAAAATGTGGATGAACAATGTACATAATATAATACTTCTTCTTTTAATTCTCATTGAAATTATAAACCACTTTTTACTCAATGAAAAAACAAACAAACAAATGTCATCTAAAGGAAAAGTTGTTTTACCTATAAATCAATTCATCTTTGCGTTTTATTTCAAAAACTACTAAGGTATCTTACTCGAAAACTTGATTGAGTTATGACTTCTTCCCCGAACGCCCATTATACTCGACACATTGTGTTTCGCCGTGAATGGACAAAGTCTCGTCCAATTAGCAGTTCACTTGTCGTGTAACAATCGTCTCCAGAGAATAATTTAGAAGAAACGTTGACTTACCTTTGGCTAGCTTGTCGATAATACTTTCTCGTTCCGCTGGGATCATTTTCGTGTTGAGGCGTGTTGGCTCCGTTTTCATGATCGCCGTGCGAATTGCAATTTTCCAATTCCATGATTGACTATAACAATAACAACGAGAAGAAAAAACTCGTCAATTTATCCATTAACTTCGGAACAATTATGATTGCAAGTACACGTTCCTTGTGAAACGAATTTCCAAGTCGCTTGTTCACTGTTTAAACAACAGACTTTGTCTACAGTATGCACCTGCGAATTCCCCGTGAAATTCCACAGTTCAATTATCACCGAACGTTACGGTTGTGGAGACAGAATCCAGCGAACGCGTCGCGATATTAATAAATCATAAGTGTCCGCGTTAAATCGAAGATGAATCTTCGATAACGCTTATCAATTATCAAATGTCGTACGAACGAACGAAAACACGTCGAAACAGTTTAGCTCCGAGCAACCTCGACAAATTTAGAGAAACCGACTGTCCGAGAAATCGGCGATTTCGAGCACGAAACAAAATCTTACTGTTCAATCAGTTTGTGAGAATGACAACAAATTTAACGAGACAATGTCGCAACGAGACCGCGAACGCTGGCACTGTTTTTGTGCGAGGAAACAACGAGAGAGAAACGTATTCGAACGCCACTGTCCCATGTTTTTGTTTCAATTAAATAGACCGGTCTGTCATCACAGAAACCGAGGTACATACGCGAAGTAATCGAATACGAATATTGTTCGATTGTTATGTTGGGATTAGCGGCTGAAAGAAAGCAATGGTGCGCGAATGATTCTATCTTCTGTCAGCATACTTACAGCGCTGGGATTTCTTAAAAAAATATACATTCGGCGCTTTCTTAGCCGAATACGACTCAGAATATTATTTTGATATAGGTTAAACACCGACACGCGGCACGACGATCTGTCATTTGAACACTAATTCCACACTGCCTCGGTGCTCGGAACTCGCAATGAAAACTGCACCACGCACTGGTGAGGTCAGTTCACTGAATCGCGTTGACCTCCGCGCAAGTATACCAATATAGAAAATCGAAGTGTTCCTATGTGGTTCGACACTATCGAAGCTTCCGCGGCGGGAAAATTGATTCGACTCGAACCCGATGTTTTTTCCGTGAACAGAGTTGATCGACAAGTTTTTATTTTAAATGCACCGTATACGCGATAAATAGACAGCGGATTCGATGGATTTTACAGAACGGACAAATAAATTTCTTCGTGAGTAAACGTTCGCGTTTTCATAATAATACGAGGTTTAGCAAATAAATTGTGCTCGGGTGGATTTGAAGCGCCGAGTATTCGAGCGCTCGTTGTCTCGAAATAAACCATTGATAGCAATTACTTGTTCCCGTAAGTGCGTACAATTCCGAGGGAACGATTACATAATACTTGTGCGACAGACTGTACGCTAGCAACGAGAAACTGCGCGAAATGGAAAACTTGAAATGATATACGACCACGAAATCGACACTTGCTGTAAAGCTTCGTGACGACGAATTTCAATGAGATACTTGAACAATTGGGGAGAGACATTCGGAATCAGATGTACATGTAGCATTGTAAAATGTGAAATTAGAGAATGCGATAGTTAAATGGAAACAATTAATGTGACAGTAGAATGAAATCGTCGCGAGGGAATAAATAAATTCTATCTATATATATATACCGCGCGGGTAACTAAACACCTACATCTATATGTATATCGAAACATTGTTAACTGTTTTAAAATAACTGCGTGCGTAAGTATACTTACGTGAAAACGAACAGTACATGTTTACGCGTTAGTATACTTACAAATACGGATAACTATGAACTAGAAACTTTAACCCACTAACACCCGAATTTATTAGATTTTTGTTTTTCAAACAAAGAATTTAAAAAAAAAAGAGAGAGAGAAGGTGGTTCTAACACGGAAACAGACGAGGATTAGAGCGAAGAGTATGAAACGATTGAAAAAGGACAGTGATGAAAATGGGGCAGCGGGCGTTAATGGGTTAACGAATATAAAAGTATTGTAGAATACACATGACATACTTAAAAAATTGTTGACTCGGCATTACGGACACGTCCATTATTGGTATCGGCGTGTGGATGATCGGTGATTTCAATGCAAGGAAGGAAGAGGGTAATTATCAGTAAATGATGCACCTGCCGGATAGTTGAGTTGCCAATCGCACGCGTGTCACTTGGACTTGTAAAGGCGGCGGACAAATTCGTTCGTAGCGCCGTGCTTAACCCGTCCGTCCGCTGTCGTCTGAACGCCATAATTCGAGGTAAAATCCCGTAACGAAGGAATTTCGCGATTCTCCACGCGTCCGCGGTGCACATCGTGTGACCGACGACACTCCGAGACGCAGTCCCGAGGCCCCCGTGGCCAAACAATTACGTTGCATCCTCTGTATTGCGTAAAATTAATCCGATTTAGGTGACCTCGACGCGACATAACCTAACAGCCCTGTGGTGTCCGCCGACGTTCATCCGGATGACCACGCAGCGAGCCGTTTGCGTGCTCGCTCGGTTTCGTTGAAAACGCAACAACGCAGTTGTTACCAGAATATAAAACGCATCGAATCACGGCTCGGACTACCGTTTGGGAATGTGTCAGGTAGTGCATGATCCTAGATGCACCGCCACTCGAATCTCATCGTAGCCCAACCCATTTTTCACTATCCAACGCTTTGGACCACCCCGTGACACTTATCGCTCAGGAAATCAACGGTGTTTTTCATTAATTTCTCGCATCGATTCGATCGTGATTCTCACCGTGACGGACGCTCGTTCTTCTTACCATATTTTTTTGCACTCGACCATCGTTATTTAAACGATACAAACACACATAACCTTTACGATCGTTCAGCATTGTTCAGCATCGCCTTCGTTCGAATCGTGTCGTACACCTTCTCGATGAATTTTAATGAAAGACATTTGTGTTGTTACTCCGTGGTACACTACTTTTCGTAAGTAGGCTGCGGATCTTAACCCAAATTCCGATTCATCTCGGTACAGACATGTAGATAAGTACTTGAAGTTTCTATACCTTTCTGAATTCATGTACAAATTCGAATGAGAAATGCATAAAGTCCGCAGTCTACTCGTCATTTTTTCGCTGCTTTCGTGTTATTTGGTTTAATTTTTATATTGTTTTGAACTGTTACAATGTTACATTTGTTCACGATATTATTTGTATTATAAATATTATTATAAATAATTTTCAAAGATTTTAAAACTTTGTGTTTTTATTTTGCAACATACATTTTCCATTTTTTATAGCATTCGAGAGTTGATATATCGTGTTCTATGAATTAGTGTGTCCCAAGTTGTTCAGTGGTATCCGATATTGTTGTACATTTACGTATATATCATCTCTTCGGTGTTATATAATTGCATTAAATAATAGCTAACTATTGTTATATGAAAATTGTTCTAATAACCGCACATGAATTATTAAAAGCAATCTTGTGCTAAAGCATCGAGCTTCCTAAGATTTGTGGCCTAAATTATTTGAAGAATTGGGTAACTCGTGAAGATGAATAATCAGGCATTCAGTTTAGCGGAGAAGCTTATTCCTTCGCTTTATGTACAACAAGGTTTAAATGCGAAAAAAGCACGCGAGAACCTTATTAGACAGTTCATCGAACATGTAAGATTTTATGAGAACTTTCTAAAAACAATAATGGAATTTGTTAATGATTATGATCGCTAATCGTACAAATATTCTTTCTTACCAGCAAAAATGGCCAGAAGAAGGATGGGACGATACAACGATAGAATCATTTCTCTCAGATCTATCCCAAATGGATAGCAATAATTTTCCTTCTAACTGTAGTGTTGGAGAACGCGAGGCCAGAATTATATCAAACATTGTCGCGAAACGGCACTATCGAATGGGACACGGGATAGGCAGATCAAGCGATTTAGAAGAAGTACAACCGAAAGCTGCTGGAAGTAGTTTAATGTATAAATTAACAAATGCTTTGGTACTTGAAGTCATTCGATACATGGGTAAGAACGATGACTCTCCGGATTTGTGTGTTATATGTAACACACTACTACATTGCAAAACATTTTTATTATTCTAGGTGTAAAAAGTATAGCAGGCTGTTTTTTATCACCAATGGCTACAGGCATGAGCTTGGTGTTATGTATGCTTACGTTTAAACAGGATAGACCAAGAGCAAAATATGTTCTCTGGTCTAGGATCGATCAGAAATCAAGTTTCAAGTCGATATATACAGCTGGATTAGAGCCGATTGTTATCGAAACGAAAATAGTTGGGGACGAAGTGAAGACGGATATGCAAAGACTCGAATCTCAAATGGCAGCTTTAAGCGAAAGCATTGCTTGTGTCCTTACGACAACCAGCTGTTTTGCACCCAGATCATGCGACTCTATCGACAATATTGCAGCGCTTTGTACTCAATACAACATTCCTCATTTAGTAAATAATGCATACGGGTAAATATTATGGTTATTATAGATAAATATAATTTTCTGTTGAAAACACATCTTATATTGTATCTTCTTCTTTGAAGTTTACAAAGTACAAGGTGTATGCATCTTATACAAGAAGCCTCACGAAAAGGCCGTGTTGATGCTTTTGTTCAAAGCACAGATAAGAATTTTCTGGTGCCAGTTGGTGGTGCAATCATTGGTTCATTCGATAAAAAGCTGTTAGATCGCATATCAAAAATGTATCCTGGTCGTGCAAGCGCTAGTTCCATCATGGATGTAATGATAACGCTGTTAAGTTTAGGAATGGCCGGTTACAAGCAGTTAATAACGCAACGCAAAGAAATGTATTCGTATTTGAAAGACGAGCTTGGAAAATTAGCAGCCAGGTATGACGAGAGATTGCTCGACACCAAAGGGAATCCTATATCGATGGGAATGACTCTTCAATTCCTAAATCATCACAATGGTTTACAACAAATTCATATGTTACGTTCGATATTGTTTCTTCGAAACGTTAGTGGTACAAGAGTAATAACAGGTATAGAATGTAGACATGTTGCTTCGCATAAGTTTGAAGGTGTGTATCCTATCCTTTGCCTACATCTATGTTCTATTAAATACTTCAAAATTGATTCTATCATATCGTATTCAGGTTGGGGAGCTCATAATAGTAATTATCCGGTACCATATTTGACTGCCGCTGCTGCTTTGGGAATGAAGAGATCAGACGTGGACATATTTATACAACGATTAGATAAAGCTTTAACTAAAGTGAGAAGACGTTCAGCTCCAGTGACGCCAACAGCATCTCTTGCTGGATCCAGTATCAATGGAGATACAGGAGGTGCTGGTGGTCCTGGAGAATCTAGCACAGCTTCAACTAGCCGAGCAAGTAGTAAGGATAGTTTGAGGAAATGAACCGTGGTCAACGCAAGTGGGCAGTCAATCGAGTACATTAACTTGTAAGCGCATCATTGTTCGAAATTAATACATGTTAAATACCTCTAAAGACTATCTTGCATTTATACTTTCTATATGCATATGTCGTTACCTCTTCGATGACATTCATTTAACGTTTAATCAGTACAACTAATTTGGCATCGTTATTATTGATATACTATTTTTAAACCAGCAGGTTACTAAATTTTTAATGAAATATATATTCTATAGAGGTATATAACAATAAAGTGCGCCGATTCAGCTGTCCATTTGCGTTGCAACAACGTCAATTTCCGAAAACCAAAGAAAGGGATTTACATTCTCGTGCAAACGATATTAATACCTGAACATCAAACACAAATACGAAGAGGAGGAAAAATATTAGGATATTCTGTAGACCCATTTGACCATATTAATTTATAAGCGCTGGCCGCAGAAATACCTAATGTTTGGTTGATCTTCTGATATACAAGCACTTGTGTTTAATGCAATGTATTGTTAAATGTTCAACTTTTATTCCAATTTTGTACCTACTTCTATCTTACTAAAAATTCTGTACTTTTGGCACACCGAGAGAAAATTTATAGTATTATCTTGCATTTCTTAAAATCAACTATTTCTTTTCTTTTAAGATCATTATTTCTCTCGATAACGAAGTAGCATTCTTCTTGCATGATTTATTTGTGCTATAAATTTAGGAAGATAAAATCGAAAAATATTTGCTTTTACTTAGGGATAATACAATTGTATCAATGGTCATAGTGAAAAGATACGTTATCACTTGTAAAGAGAGGTTTATAGTAGATACAGTTGCATATTTGCTTAATCACATTGTTATAGAAAGTATTTACGAATATTAGAGGCACTATTCATAACAAACAATATTTTTCAGATCTGTATAAATATTATATTTCTGCAAGACAGGTATTAGTTTATTTTGAGTAATTTACCATTACTCCACGAATATTTTCTGTACTAACAATGTGTAAACTTTGTTTCTTATCAATCAATCAACAAAATAGTCTGTTTGATATTTCTTAAAAGGAGAAAAGAAAATGAAACTCACAGAAACGATACCATACAATGTATAAAATGTTATATTGCTGAACACAATCATTTCCAGGTGTATATATAAAATGTTGTGTACACACAATGTACACTCAACTTGCGTTCACATTCATTTTAATTTACACGAAACCTTTTATTTGTGTTCCATTCTTGATTGTATGTATAATGTGTATTCTTTACATTGCTATCCATGTAAATTTGATTAACTTGATGTGATGTTTATTGGCATACATTTATATTAGCTCACGAGAAAGCAATATAAAGCGTTCCAGTTAAAAAAAAATTATGTGCATCGTTACTTTTAATAGAGAGAATCAAAAAAAAAAGTAACTTCATATTTAATAAGGAACATTTATGTTGTACACTTTCTTAGTTAAAAGAAATAAATAATGTTTGTTGGTTTGTAACATGTTCCATGTAATTGAAGAAAAAGTGTTATGTTAACACTAATTCCTAAAGTAGCGAAACACTACAGACTTGTCATTCTGGGTGAATCTCATATGCTATCGTAGAACGTATTATAATGTTATTTATGGAAGAAGGTAACATATAGTGAGTATAAAAGAAAACATTGTAGATTTAGTAAGAAATAATGTACCTCATGCCATCAACATTCCTACGAATGTATATATATATATATATGTATATATACACATATAAATATATATATATATATACACACATATATATATATATATTTTTTTTTTGTTCTTTTGGTATTAATATTTACTTCATATTTTTAGCGAATATTAATTTTCTATTAAAAATATTTATCATATATTAATTAGGCGACATAATTTTTACATGAAACAACGACATTTATGGTCCTACTTCATTCATGTTCTTTTTTTTCATTTTTTACAGCACAACGTATGTTTCTGTAACAAGGTAACTGATACGAATGTTTCAAAAATAATTTGTGTTATCGAAAGAAGATTTTCTATGGAAGACAATGTAAAATGTATTGGAAAAAGTTTACTTGTTCTATTCCTCATTTCAATGTAATTAATGTATACCACTGGCTGTGAACATATTTTACTGTTATATATGTTGTAAACTAAGAAATAGTTATTCACAGTCTCACGCTGAGTTCTATTTGTAAGATGAATATTTTGTTGTTTAGTCATAATATTCAAAAAGATGATCTACATACTATATAACAACATTGTATATATGCAGTTGTTTTAACAAAATTTTTAAAAATACATGTATAAGATATTTAAGATACTAGACCTAAGCAAAATAAATTACACATATACACAACACTCGCTAATCTCAGTAAATTTTCTGGATCATAAAATATGTATACATTCTACTACCTAAGTGACCATTTTACACACAATATGTACTTTGTTTGAAATTCAGATGGAAATTAATGTACTAAGCAAAAACTAAATAGAAAAAGAACATGTGTACAAAACATCTAATCATGACAATATTATGATTAACTTTGTCGAACGACACCGATACTCGAGTATTTCCATTTGAAAATTTAAACAATGTGCTCGCATAGTAGAATTCTAATTACTAATCAAAGATTTACATGCATAAATATGTAAACAATATAATTATAAGCTCTTCCCCCATTATGATTACCGTGTGATAGTAAATGCTTTATTTGTAATATATGCAACTAATTGGGTAAATAAAAATTTAAATGTTAAACAAACTTTCATGAGACAAACCATTAGTGTAGCCCTTGTATCTAATAAATTATTAGTAACGATTGGCCAAAACTAGTAACAATTAGATCTTTTATTGCTTGTGAACCCTTAAGATTATTTGAAAGGTAGCGCTACTTTCTCACACGTATTTACATTTTATTGCTTCACATATGGCTTCGCGAGAAAATCGGTAAAACAGAATAATGTAATTTGTATGCGTTGTTTATTTTTCGTACTTTTCTCAAAAAGTATCGCTGCGTGTTTTATTTTTCGGTTCTTATATCAGGTATGTGGCCAATTTATTATCACTTATAACCTTCAAGGAATGAATTGATCGCGTAAATGTAAAAGAAAGTTTATGATTCAAATTCTACACTTTTGTTTCCTGACTTAAAACTAAAGGTATCTATTCAATATTTAATATTTAAATATTTAGATATTGCAATTTCCTAGAAATTGTTATATATATTTTTTTTAAATGTATAAATTATTTTATTTTACCACGTGCTTATTAGCTCGCTTTCTTTATTAATTGTTTGTTTTAATTTGATTATGTATCTAATATTTATCATTCTCTTTAGGATAATTAATATGGCTAAGAGTAAAGTACAAGATAAGTTTACAAAAACAAGGAACAAAATTCCAAATTCCAGTGACATTAGAAAAGAAAGTAAATTTAAAATGTCAATGTTAAATACTGCGATTACAACCGCATGTATAGCCATTGCAGCCTGGTTCGGTTACAAGGGATATCTGGAAACTAGAGTGAATACGCCTTACGACGTAGAAAAGGTCTGCTTGGCATGTCGCTATTCCAGAATATTATGATCTCATAAAATATATTAACACAATGTCTTTTTCATTGTATCATTCGAAAACAGTTAGTTACAGCCTCTGGGTTGGATGTTGCGGATAGATACTGGGGTACTTATCGTTCAGGTGTCTATTTTGGATTTAAAACAAGAGATCCCCATTCTTTGGTGACAGGATTAATGTGGTACTTTCCACATTTATTGCGTCAAGATGGTAGTGGCCTTAGACATTGGTGCGAGCAAGCAGACAAATTGGATAGGTGAACAAAATTTTACGTTTGGTAATCTACATTATTAGTAGACTGTGGATCATCTGCTTCCCACTCAGTCAAAGCAAAACATTTTTATTTTGCGTAAAGATCTGCAGTCTAGTTATTACGATTGTGTATAACATGTGTTGTTTAAATCTAATGCAGGTACGCATGGCTAGAACACGACGGAAGAACTTTTGGTGTTCAAGAAATAATAGATGGTTCAGCTATTTTGAATACTACGTTTGTTAAAAGACCTGGTGGCAAACATGGTGGAGACTGGACGGCGAGGATTGCTGTAACGTCCGAGAAAGAAATGCAAGATGGCGAAGAAATTTCTTTACTCTTTTACACTGCCACCGATGAACACACCAAAGGCTGGATTAAAGCCAGCCTTGGCGACGAGAAACGCATAACGGGTGTAGAAGGAAATACTCAAAGTTTAGGCACATTCGCAATAAATATTAATATAGTGCAAGGGAGTATAGAGGAGCACTCGTTTTTAGCAACTGTTGCTCCTGGCTTGAGCCACCTGAAAGAAACCGTTCTGCACAATTTTAGAGTAGCCTCTCATAAAGGATCGTCGAAGAAACACATAGTTTTAGCAGGTGAACAAGTACCGTTGGCGGCAGACGGAATAAGGAAAGATGCAAACTTTATTGTATCACAAATAACAGGAAAGATTCCTTTCACGATAGAAGTCAGTTACGAGTCTGGTAGTTTTATAAACAGAGGTGAAAAGCTAATTGGTAAAAATTACGAGTACGCTCTGGAAAAGCAGAGAAGATTGTTCAATGAAAAGTTTGAAAAGACCTATCAATTGACTTCGAAGGGTTACACGGACGAGGAAGTGAAATTTGCGAAAATGGCGCTATCGAACATGGTAGGCTCCATAGGATATTTTTATGGAACTTCGCAAGTGCAAAGCCAACATACTAAAGGACCCGTGCCTTACTGGAAAGCACCTTTATACACTGCTGTACCTAGTAGAAGCTTTTTTCCACGAGGTTTTCTATGGGACGAGGGTTTTCATGGGTTACTGATATCGACGTGGGATTTGGAAATTGAACTAGATATTATAAACCATTGGTTCGACTTGATGAACGTCGAAGGTTGGATACCAAGAGAAATGATTTTAGGTCAAGAAGCTCTGGCGAAAGTTCCCGACGAGTTTGTCACTCAAATCAACACAAATGCTAATCCGCCCATGTTCTTCTTAACGTTGCAATTCATTCTTAAGCACAATCAAAAAGAAATATTGGAAGAGCATTTTCAATTCCTCAATAAATTGTATCCGCGTCTGCAGACGTGGTTCAATTGGTTTAATACCACGCAGTTAGGTGATTTGCCGAGCACGTATCGATGGCGAGGCAGAGATGCTACTACGAATAAAGAATTGAATCCGAAAACGCTCACGTCTGGATTAGACGATTATCCAAGAGCGTCTCATCCGAACATTGACGAACGACACGTTGATCTACGTTGTTGGATCGCAGCTTCTGCCGATATCTTGTATGAAATCAGCAACATTATAAGTAATTCCAACAAAAAGTATCAGGAGACCCATCAATATTTATCGGATAATAATTTATTGAATAAACTACATTGGTCGCCGAATACGCAGTCCTATGCTGATTTTGGTTTGCACACAGATAAAGTATCGTTGCGAAGACAGCCTTCACCTCCAAGGTCCCACGTGCAATCAGAAATGATACGTTTTGTTTCAGAAGATCCAA
Organism: Lasioglossum zephyrum; assembly: GCA_028455615.1. Taxonomy (NCBI): domain Eukaryota; kingdom Metazoa; phylum Arthropoda; class Insecta; order Hymenoptera; family Halictidae; genus Lasioglossum; species Lasioglossum zephyrum. The sequence continues at coordinate 13,805,219 of CM052332.1, read as the reverse complement.
CTTTAAAATATGTGGATTCATCTTTCGGTTACGTTTCGTTATTCCCGTATATTTTACAGATCATCGATCCTGAATCCCCGCAACTAGGCAAAGTGTTGGAGGATTTAACGAATCCTAATCTTCTGTGGACTAAACATGGTCTACGTTCGCTCGCGAGGACATCGCCGTTGTACATGAAATATAATACCGAACACGATGCTCCTTATTGGAGAGGAGCTATTTGGATGAATCTGAATTACTTGACAGTAAGAGCAACTCATTACTACTCGAACATAGAAGGACCGTATCAAGAGAAAGCGAAAACTATTTACAAGGATTTAAGGAAGAATTTGATACAGAATATCATTAAACAATATAAGAAGTCTGGCTATGTATGGGAAAATTATGGAGACGTTCATGGTGATGGCAAAGGAAGCCATCCGTTTTCCGGTTGGACATCTTTAATTGTTCTACTTATGGCAGAAATTTATTAATTTTCTTTTTATACTACACACACTGATACTTCCGTACATATTCCTTTAGTAATAGTAAAATCAAAAGACTTTTTAATGTCCACAGAGAATGTAATAACATTCCAGATAGCCAAGCGACTATCGAGCAGAAATCGAGCCCGGCGTGCCGGGGTCAGTATTGGGAATTATACGGGCCGAACATCGTTTGAACGGGCTCAAGGCATACGCTGACTAGAATCTGACCCAGGCATTTATGACCGTGTGGGCTCGTAACGTTCTCTCGGCCCAAACCTGGTACAAGCAGCCCTCGGCCCGTCGGTCCTGGTTTCTGCCTTGGCACGACGGGCCGAGGGCTGCTTGTGCCGATTTGGGCCGAGTTTGGGCCGGGGGCTGCTTGTGCCGATTTGGGCCGAGTTTGGGCCGAGGGCTGCTTGTGCCGAGGGAACGTTACAAGCCCACACGGTCATAAGTGCCCTGGTCAGAATCGAGCATTTTTGCTATCTGGGATGCGATAGATCCTATACTATAAATGATCAAAATCGCTTGGGTGAGAATGGCTCTTTTTCACAACAGGAAAATTTTGAGAAAATATAGATCTATACGTTTTACAAAACAATGCAATAGAATTGCATTTAGAGTGCACAAAAAGCATGTTCAGACACTCATTCGCGTATTGCGACCATACAAACTTGATTATGTGCGAAGACTATTTTAATGATTTTGATTACAATTATATCTTTCAATTGTATTAATACTGAATTGCTGTTTTTATTCTAATATGATTAACGTTAAGATAACTTTTCCAATGAAACAGCGCGAGAGAATTTTGATACTTTTTAATTATATTCTCAGAGTATTAGTTTTCCAATTGTTTATATCATGTTGATTCTTAAATAATAATTGAGTTTGTTGTCTGCTCATTTACGTTTGTCTATTTTCAGCGAAATAGTCAAACATATAAGCAACGTTCAAATCTTGGCTGTGATTCGTTAAACAAAAACTATGCTGTAATGTTAAATCATCTTAAAAATAAACTTGTTTAAAATACATTTACTGCATTTACCTTTTTGTAAATCAAACTCCTACAAGCAAATACCTTGTCATATCGTATATTATTTTGAATTTGCCGGGTTCTCCGAATTTTCTGTTGGCAACCCTGTTTGCAACTAGTCGGAAGAAGTAATTTTGTTGCGCCTAGCTGTCAATAACTGCCTTCAAACCTTACCAGAGAATAGGTGTGTGACTGAGGGGTTACAGTTGTGCATTTTCAAAGTTCTTACATAAAACAGCACACTTTTCAAATAATTATGGAGCCCTATGATGTTATAATTAATCAGCCTGTGGTTATCGATAACGTGAGTGACTCGTTAGATTAAAAAATTATTTCATTTTTTCCGTCCTTTGTGTCGGTATGTCAAATTGAATCATACCATAATGTCGGCTCCTAAGTTAACTCAAAAATTTCGAACTTTCTCCTCGAAATGATTCCCATCGAACAGATTATCCAATTTCGCGAACGAGATTCTTTCGACATTTTCGGAATCCATATGATTCTGTGCGAACATGTCGAACGTCAAATAAATCCAACAATCTCTCTGAAATTGTTATTATTTCTATAACTTCAAATCGGTCATTCGACGATTGTGTGATCTTTTCTACGTTTTAGGGGTCAGGAGTAATCAAAGCAGGATTTGCAGGTGATCAAATACCAAAATGCAGATTTCCCAACTAGTAAGCAGAATATTCTATACGATCTAATTAATATTCCCGATAGTGTTCGTTTAGCAGTACCGATGAGAGGGAAAGAAACTCAAAATTATCTTTTTTGAACTAATGTATTTTTCATTATTTGTACATTAGCAATTTCAAAATGACTACTTACTTTTCGCTTTCATTGCGTTAACATGTCAATGTTATTTTATTCGTTATCAAACCAATAACATTTTTATAGTATCGGAAGACCCAAACACACGCGTGTTATGGCTGGTGCTCTGGATGGAAATTTGTTTATGGGTCCAGTGGCGGAAGAACATCGTGGCCTTTTATCTCTCCATTATCCAATGGAACACGGAGTTGTTACAGATTGGAACGACATGGAGAGAATTTGGTCTTACGTATATGGCAAAGACCAATTAGCTACGTTTTGCGAGGAGCATCCGGTGCTACTGACAGAGGCGCCTCTTAATCCAAGAAAGAATCGTGAAAAGGCAGCAGAAATATTTTTTGACGCATTCAATGTACCTGCTTTATTTATCTCGATGCAAGCAGTACTTAGTCTGTAGGTATTCGATCTATAAATCTATTATTTGAAACAATATCATTTGAAGACATTGCTTTATAATAGATACAATTGTTATTTCGTTGAATTTGACAGATACGCGACAGGACGAACGACAGGAGTTGTTTTAGATTCTGGAGATGGGGTCACACATGCGGTACCTATCTACGAAGGTTTTGCTATGCCTCATAGTATTATGAGGGTCGATATAGCAGGCCGCGACGTTACGAGACATCTTCGACTACTTCTACGTAAAGAGGGTATTAATTTCAAAACAACAGCAGAATTTGAAATTGTTAGGACAATTAAAGAACGTGCATGCTATCTTGCTAGTAATCCTCAGAAAGAGGAAACGATCGAAACAGAGAAATTTCAATATGTTTTGCCTGATGGAAATTACTTAGAGGTAATTATTTCTTAATTCTAACTACAGGTCGCTAATGGTGTAATTTATTTTTATAAATCAGTTGCATAATCTCGCAATGTATATTAAACCTATTCGAGAATTACTTATACGATGCTTCTTTACAATAGATTGGTCCAGCTCGCTTTAGGGCTCCTGAAGTGCTCTTTAGACCAGATTTGATTGGAGAAGAATGCGAAGGACTTCACGAAGTGTTAACATATTCCATTCAAAAGTCTGATATAGATTTGAGGAAGGTATTATTCCAGAACATTGTCTTGTCCGGTGGATCAACACTTTTCTGTGTAAGTATGAAATTATTCAGATCTTATGCAAACGAATAACATTTTAATATATATTCTTTGTACATTAGGGATTCGGTGATAGATTGTTATCGGAAATACGTAAAATGGCACCAAAGGATGTAAAAATTAGGGTACGCATAATATTTTGTTAAAATCTAATTTCTTATTTGAATGATTTCCTTTTTATCATTTTGCTGTAATATTTAGATATCAGCACCTCAAGAACGATTATACAGCACCTGGATCGGTGGATCCATTCTAGCTTCTTTAGATACGTTTAAGAAGATGTGGGTTAGTAAAAGGGAATACGAAGAAGGCGGTACAAGAGCGATTCATCGTAAAACATTCTGAATGTAATTTAGAACGATCTGAAAATTTCAATGACACATAAATTAAGTACAACACATAAATAATGGCACACTCGGCACAAAGATCGACATGTACCGTGTTGACAGTGCTCTTTCAATGCTTTCAACCCTCCAAGTTTTGCAGCTAAGAATTCTATGCCGGAGTCATTTATGACTCGCATTAATATTAATACTCGCTAATACAGTGACGAAAGAATATGTTATTAACAGTAAATCGAATTTTTGTTGTACATGTACGAAAGAACAACTTTCTGAATTGTAAAAAGGAAGATATTTATTCCATATTTTGTGAAGTGAATGTTACAAACATTTCTTTTCGAATGATCGAATACGCGCTTGCACGTGTATGTCTTTCTTCGTTGATGATTCAAAGAAATTAAGTTGTAACTGTATTTTATTTCGACATGGCGCGAAGTCGATCGTGAGTTAGTGTTATCGAGATGAAAATAATGACTCTGGTACAGAAATACGGAGGGTTAATGTCGCAATTTCTTTTAAAATGCGTTTTCTTTCTCTTTCGAACGAGAATAATGCCTCCAAGGAATCATGAAACGTGCATGCAATATGATTTATTTTATACTTGAATAGTTGTAAAAAAATTTCAATATTTATTTTCAGTCGCAATTTAAAAATAAAATGTTTATTCTGTTTTTCCGAGATATCTATTATTTATTACGGTTCCTTGGAAATGTACATAGCAAAAATTTCCAAATTTCGAGATGTATTCAACGAAATCGAACCCCTATTTATTTATAAATTTGCAATTCTTTATCTTTTAAATATCACATTCACAATTTATATATATATTTGTATTTATGTTTTTTATACTATTTATAACATTATAATTATATTTAACTATAACATAGCGATCAGTTTTTAACACGAACGGAAAAGAAAAAGTTAAGTGCTTTAATCGATCGATTTAACGTTATAAGGAAAGAATAATGTAATTTCTACCTGCAGTAACAATTTTGCAAAGTATTTGTAAATAATGTATGCTTTGGTAAAATAAATCTGTAAACATTTACACGTATAAATGATTACGTCGTGTTCGAATAATCGTTTCCGTTAGTGGGGGTTTACCGCAATTATGCGATGTTCTATTGTTAGGTTTTATATACTTTATAATATTATTTGTTAGCATTGTAATTTTCAATTTAAAAATTCTAGATTTGCTTATGTGCGTATGGGTGTCGCGTCTGCGCGAGCATATATGTATATAATATATATATACACATATACATATACATATGTAATATTGTTACATAAACATGTGCATCGTACATTTTGGTAACAAACTTTTGTATACACCGGTGTATACATATTCGAATATGGCGACGTCCATAGTGACGCATCATTTAACAACATCAAATTCGCAAAAATACTTTCAGTCAAGTTTGCAAGATAATCTGAAATAAATAACGTGTGATCGTGTTTTTCTGGTTTTTACTTATTATAGTCTGCAAATCTGGATGAAACTAGGGAGAAGATGATTGCCGCTTCAGAACCGGTGGTAGGTCACCCGCATTCTTTTAGGTTAACAAGCATACAATAGACACGAATAATTTTTTCCATTACTCAATGTTAGAAAATACGTTATTGTAATGACATCCGAGCAATTTTCTCTTTAAAGGAGTATACTCCTGGTGGAAGACAGACAATTCTAAGGCATCCCGAACCAGTAGTTACCAGTCAACAAAGAGTGAATAACCAATCAACTGCTGGAGAGAGTATTTTATTACAAAAATTTAGTCAAGTAAATATTTCAGATAGATCGTTGGTAAGTCGACGACTTTCTTTATAATCAATTACGGTTGAATTAGCCATCTCTGATATTGGACTCTTTAACAAATAAAACTGTTCAAATGTGCAGAAAGACTTTTGGATTGTACGCGAGAATGATTTGTGCGGCGAAGAAGAACTATATTGCTCTGGCAAAGTTGCGATTCATTCGAAGGGTAGTCAAAATACCAGAGTGCTGCAAACAACTTACACTTGTGAAACAGACATTAAACACGCCTTATGGTGTAAATTTCACACCAGTATACCGAATCGTCTGTTGAAAGGAAAGGAATCTGAGGACGAAGAGTGTAACGACAAACTAGTAGAATGTATATGTTTAATCGATTCTTATACTCTGAAAGTATTCACAGAAACTGGCGAGGATTATGTATCCAGTTTGCAGTTTCAGGTAAATGTTAAATATAACAACGTAACAAATGAAATCTTTCTATTAGACTTAAATTTAGAACTGTGTTGTGATATAGGTCTCTTCAGTTTGGCCTACGAAATATGGAATTTTATTAGAGAAGTTGCAAGTTCCTACATCCGAGATAAGGTTTGCTTTTGTTCTTTAAACGTTTCGTATTATAAATATTAAGAAATAGTATCTCTAGTCTTGTTGATTTGCTTACAGGTATACGTCATTAGATGGAAATAGATTACAGTTGCATAACGATATGAATTTACCAGTGGCTTTTTCTCTAATGCATCCTTTAGATGAAATTTGTCCTGTACTTATTAAACATGGTACTGTTACTGTGGTTTCTGCATTCTCTTATAATATTGAGAATTAATTCAAGTAATTTTTATATATAAATATGATAATACTTGCAGGAAGCATATCATACATGTACGATTCGAATCAGAGAATTGTATTTACTAGTTCTGAACCATCTTTGGCTGTGATATATGATACAAAGACTGGATTGCATTCTGTATATAAAATTCGTAAAGCACTAATGGAGGAATGTCAACTCGTTTGTGGTAGTAACGACAGTACTCCTAGCATATATAATCAGTCGGCGAGCGCGTCATCTCTGAATTATGGAAGTAACCTTTCGTGTAACAAAAGTTGTACAAACAAAGGATACTTAAGTATATTTGGTAAATCCTTGTTCCTTCTATCATGAAAATTAAAATGATTTTCCATAACTTTTATTCATATCTGTTTCAAATAATTGCAATTCAGGAGTACCGAATCCGCAGTTAAGTACTATGGGACTAGGTATAACGAACAGTCCATTCGGTTCTCGAACATCTTACACCACCACATGCTCGGGAGGACCGTCTCCTTCGCAACAACAGCAACAACACTCTCGATCTCAGAGCCCAATGGCAACTATTTCGCGTTGTCAATCTCCTACACACTCCGCATTTTCACCGTTGCTTGGAGCACCGCCTACTTCGGTCATTCATCACACGAAATTACACCACGCGATTATGGCCTCTGCAATGAGCCACGCACAAAATAGTCCTGTCGGGAGCTGTAGCAATCTGCAATTACAAGATATCGTTACATCCAGTAAACCGTTGTATCCGGAAATTTGTCTCGACCATGTGTGGACTGAAAATGTTGGAATTCCCAAGTGAGTATTCTGCTCCTCTATATTGTAACGTCCTTCACAATCCCATCTTTACATACCCTATTACAGATTTCCTTCGTATTTCCAATTCCTATGGACTTTAACTAGAAAGTAAGTTAGACAGTGTTTAATCGAAGAACTGTAACATTAGTAGTATTAATCGTTTAATCCTTTTAAGGGAAGTTGCGTCCGGTCGGGCCTCAAAAGTTTTCTTATCGTCGGATCTTGTTGGACAGAGTTACTTGTGCTATTTGGTTCCACAACGATCTCAACTTTTTCTGGTGAGGCTCGAAAAAACTAATAAGCAACAACAAATTATTTTTGGCATGGTGACGAGCATTGTGGCGAAGGATGCCGTCAATATACCAGTCAGTATATTTATTCCTACCTCTGTAATAATTAGTCTGCGGATTTTATGTATTTATAACAAAAATGGACACGTACAATTTAAAGCAGTGAACGTGTTAAAATTTTTTAAGGGCATCCAATGTATTAGTTTTACTTAGCAATAGATGCGAACATTTTTTATTTTGCATACAGATCCGTACAATCTAATAATAATTGTTACAATACTATTAAATATTATTAAATACTTATTGTTACAGAATTTGCATATGATAGCTATAATGGATTTGTCGAATGGAGTGGTGTTGTATTCCGGTGTGATTTGCGTGGGAAAATTACACGTTACTGGAATTCTTCCGAATTTAACCGGATGCAATTACTTCTTGTCCAGTATTAATCCGAAACTAAGCTCTCCGTTCCCTCGACGTAGTTCATTGATCTCACAAAACTGCAGCACCGCGCATGATATTAAATTTGAAGAAGGATTGCACTTGTTAAGTCCGGTGGGAGGGAACTGTGCGAGGCCTCCAATTTTATTAGAAAATTCTTTAGTCGATTCGAATTATCTCGTGTTAAAAGAAGCAGTAGGGAATAAGGTTACTCTGGAGTATGGCAACAAGAATTATTTTCGAATAACTTTACCTACTTCCAGTACTTCTCCGTTAGGTAACAGAAAATGCATATTATACGCAACTAATACGTTGATTAATTATGTTGTTGTTACTAACAAAACGTATTTAATATTTCTTCGCAGTTACGAAATGTTTGCAAACGCTGAGAAGCGTCCTACAGAAAGACTTAGCTATGCAGCTACTAGTCAAATGGTACGGAGCTCGAAACGCTCCAGGGCCTCAAGATTTTTCACCAGAGCAAGAGTGGTATCATTTCCTGGTAGTTCTATTTACGTTATTGGGTTACGAGGTTGAAAAGTTACAATTAATTCAAAGAAACGAAAACGATCAACTTGCCGAACGCAATAGTCCAATGGTGGTACCGAAGAAACAAAAAACAAACAATTCCGGGTCCACAGACGACTGGATGTACATGTTGCATTCTGTTAAAAATGGGAATCCGCAAAATTATATTTCGAACATACTCGGTGTTCAGAAAACGTTGAGCGCCTGTCAATCATCGGTGCAAAATGCTACAGAATCGAACGCCACAGGAAGAATCAACGTCCAATCGATTTTATTTCCATATTTCCCACTGGTTCTGTTCTCGTTGCATCTCTTATACGAAGAGTTAAAGTTGAATTGTGTAATGTCGGAAAGTTTACCATTGCTCGCGCAGTTGTTGTATCAGTTGAGCGCTGATTTGAAATTCGAAATATACTCGCATCACTATTTTCTAGATTTTCCGTCTCTTTGCCACGTACAAGACGCTACATCTCAAATCGGCGAGACAGACTTGCCAAAGATCGCTGTACCGAATTACATTCAGCTGAAACCGCCGAATATATTCGAGACTTTGAACAATTTATTGAACAAAAGAGAAACGGCGCCGTTCCCTTATCTAAGCCAAGTGAATCCGAGAACGAAAAATATCGTTTACTTAACGGCGCTGATAGCACATGAAAACGAAACAAATGTTCCGGAAGCTGATGAGTTTGTGAAGCATGTGATACCAGTCGGTAGCCGGATCGATTTCCAAGAGAATGGAAGCAAACACGAGAAAGAATTATTTCGAAAAATTGACTACTCCACAATAGATAGAATAGTGTTGATATATCATGAAATGGGTAAGCTTACGAACGTTCTAAATATTATGTTGGAGGGAAAGTTCCGCCGTATTTGAAATAATCAGATAATTTTACTTGTAAAATTATTGTGGACGACGATATTAAACATATATTTTTATAAATTAATTCGTATGTTCCCTTTAAAATACGACAGAACTTTCCCTCCAACCTAATACACAAGTACGTTCTATTCGAAACTCGAATTTTAGTAACTTGAAATATTTTTGGTTTCAGGTATGACTAAAAAAGATCTTGAGATTTTGCCACCCGGTATATCGTTATTGTTGAAGGATGTGATGTACAGGTGTAGAGAACGGCCCCCATCGAACTGGCCAATGCAAGCATACGAACTGATCGATCGTCAAGACTTGGCAGCGTTAGACAAACATTTAAAATCATCTACATCTGATCAGCACTCGGAGAACGAAGGAAAGAATTATTCCATCAAAGATCCCGAACAAGACGACGGCATGGAATTCGATGATGTTGTGTTGAAATTGAGGTTCAACAAAGACCATAGAGTGACAGAAGTACGAAAGCTCCTTAATTCTTCGAAGCCAGTGAGAATAGCAATTGTGCAAAGACCAGACGTAAGCGATCACGAGTTCATAGAGGAACAAGAGAAGCATTTGCATGCGTTGTGTACGAGGACGATGGCACTTCCTGTGGCCAGAGGCATGTTTACATTAAGAACGTCCACGCCTATTATTACAGAGCAATTGCCAATTCCACGCCTGTGTTTAACTGGTACGAGACAAAACATACTGAAACAAGTAGTACAAATTTTTAAGAACGAATAACTTTTTTCAAATTAGACCCAAATTACACCCAAAAGCTTCTTCGAGACGTCGGAAGGATTTGTGTACTAGCTAATGTGTAAATAATTTTTTTATCTGTACCTGTAATGAACATTTAAAACATTTATTTCATAGCAAAGATTGTAAGAATTTCCGATAAAATTGTCGGGTTCAATTTTGAAGAAGTTCTTTCGTTTTTAAGAGGCGTACGAACACTTTGTACACCTGTTGTTGATGTGCCTATTTAGATTAGATGAAAGTATGATTTTTCTCGTAGGAAAAGCACCTCCTCGCGGGACCACTGTAGAATTGGCTCACATCGACGTTCCTCCAAATATGAATTTGTGGCCGTTGTTTCACAATGGCGTTGCCGCAGGGCTTCGTATTCATCCAAACTCGTCGAACATCGATTCGACGTGGATCGTGTACAATAAGCAGCAGCAAGGAGAATTCGGGATCGAACATTCAGGCTTTCTGATGGCTCTCGGTTTGAACGGACATCTTAAGAATTTAGCACCGTTTAATATGTACGAATATTTAGTAGAATGTCACGAAGCTACTAGCGTCGGCCTTTTACTAGGATTATCGGCGACGCATCGTGGCACGATGAACGTTTCGATGACCAAATTGTTGTCGCTTCACGTTGAAACGTTATTGCCACCGACGAGCATCGAACTAAGCGTTCAGCATAATGTTCAGGTTGCTGCGTTAATGGGAGTTGGTTTGGTATACCAAGGTACTGCACACAGGCACATTTCACACGCTTTGCTATCAGAAATGGGTAAGCAGTATATAACGTGTATGCGTATATATTTACAAAAGTTCATGGAACATTTAATTATGGTTCGGTGAATTCAGGTAGACCGCCAGGACCAGAAATAAAAAACTGCGTGGATAGAGAGTCTTATTCGTTGGCAGCAGGATTAGCATTAGGCTTAGTTGTACTAGGAAGCGGCGGTGGGCCTGACCTGACTAGCATTCCAGATACGTTACATTATTATATGGTGGGTGGACATGTTAGACCTTTCACTGGTTCGCAGAAGGACAAATATAAATCGCCCAGGTACTGTTTTACTAATTTAAACGGTCTTCTTGTACAGCGACCTTTAGTTTATACGTATCTATTTAATGATTTCAGCTATCAAATCAGAGAAGGTGATTCTATAAACATTGATGTGACGAGTCCCGGAGCAACGATAGCTTTAGGCCTTATGTATTTCAATACCGGAAATCGAGCAGTCGCAGAATGGATGCAGGCCCCCGACACTCAATATTTACTTGATTTTATACGACCTGATTTCTTGTTACTGCGAATACTAGCGAAATCGCTTATTCTCTGGAATGAGATTGAGCCGACGAAGACTTGGGTGTCCAGTCACGTGCCCAATATTGTTTATAAGTACAGATTACAAAAACCGACGTCCGAAATAGCGCAAAATGTAGATTTGGAGACCATGAAGTTAGTATATCGAACCTATATCATTTCTATTCCATGCTTTCACATTTTGTTTTCATTCTCTGATTAATATTCGTTCAAACACAGCCAAGCTTATTGTAATATTATCGCGGGAGCCTGCATGGCCTTGGGTTTGAAGTACGCAGGCACTGCTAACAGAAATGCCTTTAAAACTCTGTTCAACTATGCTCAGATGTTCACGGCGTTGTCGCATAAAACTATCGCGGAGTTGGCAGGGAAATCGACTATTGAAACCTGTTTAAATGTTACTTTACTCGCTGCTGCTGTTGTAATGGCGGGATCGGGTGATTTAGAGGTAGGATATTTGGTGTTTTTCATTTTCTTGTGATAACTAGACTTTGCGGGTCTTTATACATTTATACAAAAGCACGAATCGTGATGTTTTCTAGTGGTGACATTGTTTGGGCAGTTTGTAATTTTTATCAATTCTACAGATCATGAGGATATGTCGACACGTGAGAACTCGCGTTGGTCCAGCAAGCAGTGTCGTTACATACGGTTCCCATTTAGCAACGCATATGGCCCTTGGTCTTCTGTTTCTTGGAGGAGGAATGTACACCCTCTCGAATAGCCCTAGCGCGGTAGCTGCACTTATAATCTCTCTTTTCCCGAAATTTCCAACCCACAGTAATGATAACAGGTTTATATGCCACTGCAATTTAGTCGCATAAATACTCGCAGTAACCACGATGGTGTTTCACTGATTGATTTTATGCTTCGTAGGTATCATTTACAAGCTTTGAGACACCTGTACGTGTTGGCTGCGGAACCACGTGTTATTTTGCCTAAGGACATCGATAGCCGTCAGTATTGCTACAGCAAAGTACATTTAACGTTCGAATCGGAGAAGCAAGCTGAAGGACAAGATTTGGTACTTCAATCACCGTGTTTGCTACCACAGTTATCCAGTCTTAAAAAGATCGAATTGAAAGACGAACGGTATTGGGAAATTATATTCGAGAAAGGTCACAATTGGCAGCATCTTGAAAACATGCTTAAGAAAAGTGAACCGTTGGATGTTAAACAGAGAGCTGGTTCCTTACCGTACATAGAAGATCCTCACGTAATTAATATTATTTAATCTAGTCTAAAATAATCTAATTGATCTAGTCTAAAATCGAAAATATATTTACTGTTCGCAGGGATTTAGGAGTTTAATTGCTCAAACGTTAACAACGGAAAATGTGATCGCGTGGGCTGCTCGCCCCGAATCCGTCACCTCGTTTACGAACAACAAAACCGTATTGAATATAGTGAAGTACTTTTTACAGTGGCCTAAGAAAGATAAAACTAATATCGAGAGCAACTTGAACGCACAGTCGTACAGTAGTATAGCTAAAAGTAGTTCCGGATATCTGACTCAGAGCTTGAGCGACGTGTCCGAAAGAATAAGCAGCAGCTGGAACGAACGATCGGGCTCGTCCACCGAGAAAATGGAAATTGCAGAGCTGTCGACTGGTTTAAGAAACACAAGTTACTCGTATAAGTTGGAAGGACACCAGTTTGACATGACAGACTTCGAGAAACATTTCCTCCATACATTCGCCATAATCGTTTACGAATGCGTGATAAAAGATAAAGTCACGCTTCTTCCTCTGTGGGTGAATTTATTAAAGAGCATAGAAATCATCGAGAGAGAACCGAACAGTTTCTCCATCTGGCAAATCAAACTTGTTTCGTCGCAAGTGTTGAGACGGTCTTACACGGAAAATAGGAACCCACTGTTGAACGCAGAAAGCGTGAAAGCAATCAAACAAAAAATCTCGTATATTATAGATAGTTGGGAACATGGTAATTTATTGAATATCTCTCGTTGCGATTCTTCTACCTTTGGACCGGGACTATTCTCGATTTTGATTTTCCAGATCTGAAATCGTACATTAAGTCGTACTTAACTACAGGAGAGATACAGGGTGATCTAACGTCGTTGCGGAGAATGTGTTCATACTTCATATTTTACGACATACCGTACAGAATGGACGATAGGACAGTTTGTAAGTTTTTTAATTCGCTTGTTAACTTGTATTTCTCCATGTTTCTCTGATACACTTACCACTGTTGTTACATCTTTTTCAGTGGCTTCGATTCTGAATCCAGAACTGAGATCCACAATACCGAATGTTAAATTGTACAACTTGTATGAGATTTTTAAATTCTGTTAATCGCCGTTACACGTTCAATTTTCGAACGATTGCAGTTATTCCGTGAATGAAATCATGAGAGATCGATGAGTTGAATTATATTTTCGCTTCACTATCGAGAAACGTATAATTTCGTAAATCAGTTTTCGTTTTTCATAGATCAGTTCTATCTCTATCTCTATCTCTATCTCTATATATAATGATCGTGTCTGTCTGTATATAATAAAATCGTGTCTGTCTGTATGTTTGTAACAGCATCACTTGAGAACGGCTCAATGTAGAAAGCTGCGGTTTGGACCGTTAGACGCGGCGTTTCTTCGAGAAGGTTTTAGAGCAAACCGCATTCGAAAAAATCCATTGCTTCAAAAGTTGTGACGTCATTAGTCAACACATGCAACTTTTTCGCCTTCTTTTGCCCACGTTTCTGCTTATAACTTTTGATTGGATGGACTTTTTCGAATGCGGTTTGCTCTAAAACCTTCCAGAGACAGGCACAGAGATAGGGAGAGTGCGGAGAGAGAGAGTGCGAGAGAGAGAGAGAGAGAGAGCGGAGAGAGAGAGTGCGAGAGAGAGAGAGAGAGAGTTATGTATAAATTACGAAATGTAGATAATAATAAAATGTAGATATATCTGTCTATTCCACGTAAGAACATAGTTGTTTCGCGCAGCTTGACTGATCGCGATTGGCGCCAGTGATGCCATAATGTGGGATTTCGGTATTTTCTCCTCCTCTGCTGCTGTCGGCTGGGTTCCCCCACTTTTATACTACTGCGCACGCGCTACACACGAACGAACCTCTACTCTGCCCGTGTGAGTCTCACACGGGCAGAGATGGTAACTGGGGCGGGTTGGGCGCGCATCAGCGCGCATGCGCGACGATTTTAGCCTCAGTGAAGTACGAAAATCGGGTACCTTGGTCACCCATAATAGTCCCCCACTACTTTTTCCCCTGAGAGTAGTTTCCCACTTTCGGACGTAAACGTAGACACGTCCCTGACAAAACTCGCGCATGCGCGCCCAACCCGCCCCAGTTACCATCTCTGGTCTCGACGCGTATCTTCACGTACTGCGTACTACCAATTAGGGCGAAGCTGCGCAGTGAACAACGCAAACTGGTCATTCCAGAACTATTTTCTTACGTGGATCTAGGTAGTTTTCCGATCGAAAAATTGATAATATATGTAAGATGATTTCGGCGCACAGGTTCGATCAATGATAAACACTTAATTTATAACAATTTTGCAATTAAGATCTCAACGTTTCGATCCTGATGAGGATCATTCTTAAGAGAGATTTTTGCGTCTGTAACAAAATGTAACTTTAAAGTAATACCGTAATTTTGCACCGAGAAGTGCAAAGTTAGCATGCGAGACTCTGTTTCTATTGTTTCATCCATGCAGAAATCCAACGAAAGTGTACAGCCAGACCCTGAACCAGGATCAACCCAAGTCAAACCTAAAACACATTGAGGAAAAGGATCCAAGGCTAAATCGTCTGAGAAGTTTAGACGTAGTATGGGTCGTAAGCAGAACGCTGATGCTCGACAACGTGAGTCTGCCAAGTGAGGTTTCACCATTGATGATGATATGGAGGAAGTTTCAAAGATTCTAGAGACAATTCATCTGCCCATTGCCCAAAGAGCACGCCCAATACCCGTTGCCACCCGAGGGATTGGAGTTGCGGCTAGTATTGAATATATGAAGATGACAACGACATGGGATTTCGTTACTATCAATGATATCTGTACTATTCATCAGTACTATCGCGTCTCTTTGTATTTATTCTGTTATCAATGCGTTAATGCTCGGTCTACTCAAGTGAATCACGAGTCATTCACTATTTCCAAGCCGTACTACATGGAGGAAGAGGGAGAGTTACGTTTTCTCCTTGATCCAATTTTGAAGATGCCGATTTGTACGGCTAATATATTATCTGCGATTGGAAAGGTTGCCGTTGGGAATTATGAATGGCACTGCTTCTTGCCTGAACCGGATGCAGAGAACTTATGCAATGCTGAATTCTGTTACCTCTACTTTCAACCAAGGAACGCTCGAACTATTATCGAAAGCTTGACAGTGGTTGAGAATAATGAAGAGTTTGTTACTGCTTTCCGTGAGAATTGTCCCGTACCAGGCATGCAGTGGGACTTGCTGACTGGAGCCCTGATTAATCCAGATGAGGTTTGGCCACAACAGTATGGGCTTCATCAGCTTAGTGAGGATATCTCTTGTGTCCAGTCATTGATAATGCGTGTAGCAAATCAATTGCCCAAAAGTTTCATCCAAACAATATCCAAGGATGGATACGGAAATCGTGGAAGTTTGGTTTCAATGGACCCTCTTGAGGGTATGAAGATAATAACAACTTTTACTCCACCACCTACTTCTACATCCGATACTCGGACACGTAAGAGAAGAGGAGCTGACGGTAAGCCGATTGAGTGTGCTGTGTCACGCCCCCGATCACGAGTGACTGGAGTTCGTGTATCTTGTCCAGCATCAAGGGTTGACGTTTGGTCACCACTCGACGATGCGGGCAAGCAGGATTTTTTTATTGGAGCAGGAACCTTGTTAGGCGAGAGATCTGGCTCCTTCTCGGTAAACCGGCTTCAGGTCACAGGCGTTACATTTAGTTGTTTATCACCTTTGACAGTGATGAATCATCTATCATATATTATGAAGTAATATAAGATGAATCAAATGTAAATAAGTTAACGGTCGTATTGATAGAAAATTAATTTATTGTTTTATACAATATAACAAATGCGTAAAGAATCTATAAATCGCCATTTCTTATATACACGTATATATATATACAAACATCCCTAAAAATCATTCAACACCTTCAGAATAATTTACATACAAAACATTAAGGCTTCAGCAAAATCATAAATATTTCAATTTCTTCGAAGATGGATTAATGTATAATAAATTAAGTAAGTCATTCATCGATTTCTTAAATGTATGAATTAATAAATAAGAGCTACAAGGTACTCGAGTATTGTCACGATAAATAACATTAGCAACTTGTAAATGTACTGTATATTCGTGAAAATATATTTTAATTTATAATATGATTTGTCAAATTTGTTTAAAATAATTGTCATATTCAAATATTATAGAAGCCTCAAACTTTACAAGTTTTCTTGCTCTAAACATTACGAGAAGAATGAATTTCGTTTTCTGTAGAATTGTTCTTCATGTACAATAGGAGTACCGGTCAAATTATGTATTGTTATCTATTCTTCCTCCAATGATAATTACAAACAATTTTAACAACACCTTCAGAATAATTTACATATTCAAGGTTTCAGCACAATCGTAAATAAAGGTACAAGGTACTCGAGTACTGTCAAGAAGATAACACTAGCAACTTGTAAATGTACTGTACATTCGTGAAAATATATTCTAATTTGATAGTCAAATTTGTACAAAATAAATGTCAAACTCGCAGATATGAATATTTCCGAATCTATTGCAATATTACAGAAGCCTCAAATTTTTCAAGTTTTCTCACTATGAACATTACGAAAAGAATGAATTTCGTCTTCTGTAGAATTGTTCTTCGTGTATAATCGGAGTACCGGTCAAATTATATATTATGTTATCAATTCTTTCTCCGACGAATGTATAACAGTACAAACAACCAACCAAAATTCCCCCGAGGTGTCCAATAAACGAAGAATGTGGCACCAAAAGATGAATTAAGATCAACTCGACCCAAACAGCAGTCTTACTGGGAACTCTATACCCAGCGATATTGTGAGTTCTATCCTGTTCCTCGCAGACTACGATTACTTTTAATGCGAACAAAACTGCAGAGAACCCGATAGCACACTGAGTGTAGTATGCATAGTCTCCAGTCATTTGCATTAAGGTGTAGCCTAAACTAGCATACATAGCACTACATCCAACCATGAGAGTGCTTAATAACAAAATAAAATTCATCGTTCCGTACATGGGCTCCAAGTAAGAGCCTTTTAAGATCAAAGATACCATGTTGTAATATAAGTGCATGTCCGTACCGTGTTCAAAATTGGACATTATGAAAGACTTCCAGTTTTTGTGCTTGAACACTTTTAACGCAGATATGCATACCTCCTCCGCGTTCCAAGGAACTTTGATTACACCTATGTACAGCAAAACCTGGTGAAATAGAAATTTATATATCTATTTGATATTTTATATGAAAAAGTTGGAAAGATTTACATATTTCGTAGAAAGACGGAGAGACAAGTAACATGTAATCGAGGATTGGCATTTCGTAAGTACGTGACTTAGAGAAAATACTTACTTGACCGAGAATCGTAATCAAAGTGGCTGGCGGAATTTTATCCATGCCGAAATTATAAGCTTGCAAAAACAGCAAATAAATGCCGTATTGAAGGCCCTGTTGTCTTCTTTGAGCGGGCCTCATGATCGTTTCACTTTGATTAAAATTTCATCGATATTCTTCACTATGCAGCACTCAAAGTCCGATTGATTTTACACTGCGTTCAACGATAACACGTTAAACCGATGTACAGTGAAATATAATAAGAGCACATTGTTCTCAACAGTATTTAGCTTACACGAACACGTTTGGCCGCCTTCAATTGTTAATCATCAGCTTCTGACACAATTGATCATTTTCGTGAGATAGATTTATTGCAATCAGAAACGTCATTTCATTTCGTAAATGTAGTCAAAACTGCTGTATACGCTCGACCAATCCTGTGAAACCACGTGCTCTTATATATGTATATACGCACGTATGTGTACTTACGTAAAATATAACCGTGTGAGTCAGGAATTTAAATACCTGTCTCACGTTTCTTCTGACGAAATCCTGTGCACGCAAAGTATTTTGCATATCTGTAGGTATACGGTCGAAAAAATGTGTAAGAAGGCCTGATAAATTTCTAATCTGACTTTTCAACAATCTTATATATATGTTATAAATCCACAAGATCTGCATTCTAATGATTATACTGCGGATCTTTATGCATTTATAGAAAAATTGAGTAAATTTTCCTCTACCGAAATCATTAAGGAAAGAAACAACATTCGATTTAAATAGTTTCTATCTCTTGAAATCGATGGAGACAATTTTTATTTTGCATAAAAGATCCGCAAGTCCACTAATTATTGAAGAAGACGCGTTGTCTGATTTTAATTGAATAGAGTCTGAACAGTTTTATTCATAAAATAAATATACAAATTACATAAAACTTGAAAGATCGCGCTTTCAAGTATTAAATTATAAAATTAATAAATAGCAGAGGGTAATATTTCGGAACGAATGCGAATATATATAGACATATACGATACACTCTCGCATGACTTGTGGTATACAATTAAATATATGTATATATATCTTCACGATCGTCAAAGAATTGCTTTTTACAAATTAGTGTCTAGACGAGAGATGAAACGAGAGTTGTTAATAAATAGATAGTAAATTGCGGTTTTGAACGTGTACTAAAATACACGTGGTACGTGTAGTACGTATTTAAGGATCCGTATTCGCAGATCCGTGTCAGCGGGGTCACCCTTACATTATCGAGAAATTAGAATGCGCATCCCGCACCCTTGCAATCCTGGAAACGGGTCTACCTCCTTAAATTCTTACTACACGATTCACGTAACCACGTGTATTGGTATACACGTGAAATAGGGATCTCTAGTGTAAATAAAGGACGGTTTAAAAGGCTCAGCTGGAGAAACCAGGATTAGTATGCTCTATGATGCATCTACGGCAATAACGTTTCACCGCCCGGTATCCGACCCACGTAACTCTAGGACATTCGCCGATATTCAGCTGTCTCAATCCTCGTACATAGTAGGCTAATGCTTCCAGACCAGCGTCCGAGACTCGCTCGCAGCCGCATAGAGACAATTTCTTCAAATTTGGACATCCGGTCGAGAGAGCCTCGAGGGTCGCGTCACCGATATCGCATTTTCCTATGTCGAGAGCTCTCAACCGGGGACATCCACGGGCCAGAGCCAACGTAGCGCTGTCGCTGAGTGCTTCACAGCCACGAGCATTCAAGTATCTTAATTTGTAACAGTGCCTGGCCACGACCAACAGGCCAGCATCTGACACGCGATCGCATTTGCCTACCGAGAAATAACGCAAGGACGGACCAAGGCGGGCTGCCAATTCACGTACTCCGAAATCCGTGATTCTCACGCAATCGGAGACGGATAACTGTCTTAGACTGGCGCAATAGGAGGAGATCGCGACAAGACTGGCATCGGTTATACGTCCGCATCGTCGCAGATACAAGCAACCAAGATGTGGCATGCGCGACAGTGTCACCACCAAACCGGAATCTTCGACCCCGTGACAATCGCTGAGATCCAACGACTGCAGCTTCAGCGTTGTTATTCGGCTGCATGCTCTGGTCACGCAGACGCATCCCGTCAGGTCCAGTTCTTTCAGATTTATACAATTGTCTAATACAGAGCTGACATTCGTGTCTGTGACACGTCTGGAATGCCGTAGTACCAAGGAAGTTAAACTTAAAAACGGCAGCTGAGTGAAAATACTAGCCAGGCCAACAGCACCTTCCAACACAAGGCGACGAATACACGCGTGACATCCTCGTCTGGACAATGCGTTCAATGCGACCGTCGCGTTTTGGGGATAACGTATTTCTACTTCTTTCCAGAGGGACGGATCCCACGCTATTTCCCAAAGGCGTCTGCATGTTTGAGCAACGGAGCAGAGGTCTCTGGTACCCAACCAACTGAATATTCTTAACAACAAGGTGTCGTCCAGCTGACACAGATCAGCCGTGTAGATGCACTTCTGCTGCAACAATGTCTGCTGTCTGATGGGTACCGATATAGCAGTTGACAACGATGTAGATCGGCAGGCATTGTTGTCCAGAGTATGGTACCCTAAGTCAATCGCATCCGAGGGTGGTCTATATAGACCCACTTTTTGCGATGAGTATATAGCTTCCCTCTCAGAGCTGCCTTTTTCCCCAAAGGATGGAAGGAGTAATGGACAAGATCCATCCATTCCATGCTCTGTTCTAAATTAAACAATTTAATATTACTTTCATTTCCGTTCGCTTCGTATTATTCGCGGAATTTTTGTCCCTATGTCATCAAACGAGTACGTGAAAAATCAGAGTAATTTAAAAAAAAGGCAAATTGTAGAAACAGGACTCAAATTTCGCGGGCATATCGGCAGTTAATCGATCGATATCCTCAACAAGTTGAGAAAATAATGTCGTTCTCTGTGTAAGATAAATATTCGTGAATGTTTACTTACTAATGTGCGACAAACAGGAGAATTATCAACAATACGTGACATTGCAGGTCAATATCGATCTATCTGCCACTGCCACCATTTTGATCTTACATTCCAGTTCTTGCGAAAATTTTCAGCTGTTTCTCCTCTTCGTATTAAAACATATTGCTCTTAGATACATCGGTTAAATACGCATCTGCAACTTTCATTCGATTATGTACACAGAACGATAGATTGAAATGAAAGTATCAAATTTGATAGATAACGTAAGGCCCCGATACAGTCGATAAATCCCCACTTTAAATGGGTCTGCTTCAAGCCAATCTTCATGTAGCGAGAAAACAAGTTGACAAGTACTTTCTGCTTCGTGTCGAATTATTTTGAATAAACAGCGATTGCAAATTCTCATCCATGTTTCCATTGTTGGTTCCTTTTTTCATGTTCAAAATGGCATACAAGTATGTTTATGTAGCATTATTTCGTAAACATTTGAAAAAAATGATGCAAACTCGTTGCATAAAGGAATTGCAAGGGACGACAGAACCATGATACGAATATGTATCTTTTCACAAGCATATATTAAGAGTAAACATGAACGAGTAATAAAATAACATATCACTGTAATAAATTACAGTTACAGTTTCCATAAATATTTATACAGAATGAGATACGATAGCGATTCCCCTTTCCCTTCTAGGTACACATTAGCTTCGTGGTACTACGACGTCTAGACTATAGCACTTTGCCCTCGTTCGTTATCTGGTAGATGAAGTGATCTTGGAACACGGCATGTTATCTGAAGCCGGATCTATATGAATATATATGGTCTAAGACAGTCTAAGACCCAGATTCGTGCTGCGACAATAATCTACCAGAGGTCTCACGATCACCGAAGTGTGGAATACTGTTTTTGCTGTACAATTATTGTTATTTACATCGTAAGGATGAATGTTAACCTGAGAATTGTTACGTTTTCTTGTATTCATACAAGCACTCATGTATTTTTGTATTTCAGGACTTATAAGTAAATCTGGGAAATCTAAAGCCTTATTTCCAATGAAAAAAGGGGGCACTAGAGTTGCGAATCTACATTATTGGTGACCAAGTAGTCTAGATATCATATCTTTTCGGACACACACACACACACACACACGTTCTCTCGTATGTATACACGTCCACGTTGACACTACCTGTATGTTTTGTGTTTGTGTGTGTATATATATCACACCTAATGCTCGCTCGAACAAATTATGGCATTGTCTCTTATCAGGAGTCAGGGTCTTCAATACGGAAATTCGCAGTTACGTTTCTTATCCTGCATCGCGACCATGAAGGTAATTAGAAAAATATTATTCGTTTATGCGATAGAAAATCATTATTCGGATGTTTTTCGTCGAAAGATCGTTTATATTTTGCTTTATCCGACAAACTAACGAGGCGAAGAATTCTTCTGTTAGACTGTCGCGATAATTTCCCGCACAATGTAAAAGAGGAATATTTAACCATGAATTGCAAATTTTTTATAAGTTCTCGTGAGGAATATATCATATTTAATAATAACTTGTAGATTTTTCATAATTTTTCGCGACGAATACATTGTAAATCTCATGGTATTTGAACCTTTTCGCATGAAACTTGTTTTCGCGAAGCTACGGTTCGAATGCATTCTAAATAACATACTTCGCGAAAGATTGTCTATACGTTCGATTTTCATCCGAGATATTTGAATTCCCAACAGAAAGGTTTGGTACTTGGTGTTTACGAATCAGAGGATGAAAACAAGATTTCGTTGACTCCCACGGCGGCTAAATACGATGCACTAGTTAATGGAAAACTACAAAAGAATATTCTATTGTAAGTGCCAGTAATATGTCTTGTAACCTATAACATATGTATCTTGTAATTGAATCGTGTCATCTTTTGATACCAGTTCATATAGCAGTCTGTATTTATTTCACTGATTGATTATTTTTTTTTTCTCGTACAATATGCGATACCACAGTACACATACGCGTCCACATTTAGATATGCAAATACCGGGCACCGTTAATTGAACTGTATTTGTCCTGTATCGTGCAAGATAGCCGAGCAATCTGCAGATAAACAAATTATATATAACAGAACACACATGTCACAAAATCGTGTGATAAGCTTAAACTTAAACACAAAGTATTTATACCATATAGTTTCGTACATGTTACTTTTGCACTTTTCCTTTGAGATTATGTGAATTAACATTGAAACGATGTTTGTTAATGTTTTACCAATAGTTCCAGCCTGAAACAATTGTCATAATGCTGCCTGAGCTTTACATACAATATTCAGAATTGCTTTTCCTTTGTTGTTTTTTATAAAACTTCTTCATAAATTATTTTTTCCGTTAACAAAACTCTTTCGAATTCGAACGAAAATTTATCTTTCATTGTGAGCTCACTGGCATTATTTTCATTATTTCAGGAGTGACTAGACTGAGAGATGGTATTGTACGCATGATATGAAGCAAAAACTCGCTGCACAGAAGGAGTTGCCAGATCGCATATTTTGTTATATAAAGAAACATTTGAGAGCGAATATTATTTAGGAGATAATAATTTCTTTTGAAACTGATTTTCAGTTGTAAATAAATTATTATTTTGTTGACAACCGAAAGAAGCTTCAAGTAGCATGAAATTTCAGATAGTTCTATAAAGTTTAGGCATACGTTAAGAGATACATATATTATCGTACATATATTATTTAGATAAAGAGAATGTCGGCTATCGGTGATAATAGTCTGGGAAATGATAACACTGCTGGGAGCAGTGGAGTGGTAGGTGAATGTAGCAGTAGACTAAGCAAACACCATTACTCCACGAATGTTCTTCATAGGATTAGTGGTACGCTCGAAGATAAAAATAATGATTATCTGTGTCCTATTTGTTTTGAGGTAATCGATGAAGCTCATATCACACGTTGTGGTCATACATTCTGTTATCGTTGTATAGTCAAATCTCTAGAAACTACTGGGCGTTGTCCGAAATGCAGCTACACGTTAACGCAACAAGATATTTTCCCGAATTTTGTGTTACACGAATTGATATCGAAATATAAGACTAGAATTAAGGGTCTTAGCGAGCTAGGATCTTCGTACACGACCGATGGTAGACACAGAGGTATAGGTACAGACTTATGTTTACCACCGTACGATGGATTAAAAGACATTGTAGCTGCTGAAAGCGCTAATCTAACGTTACCCGATATAAACGTAATGTTAGAAGTATTAACGCAAAAGAAACATTTACTTGAAGCAGAAACTTGCGCAGCGCAAAACAAATTGCTGCACGAGTTTTTAAAGCATTTACTGCAACAGAAGGAAGAGCAAAAGAATCAGTTACAAAAAGAAATAGCATTGATCAAGAGAGACACAGAAGAAGTTGAAAATATATTGAGGGATGTTCAGAGTAAATGTCCGAAAATGGAAGACTTGAAGAAATCAAGCGAAAACGATACTGCACAGGTCTCTGCTATTAAAAGAGAGATGATTGGACTTATAGACATAATAGATTCGAATATGGTAAAGCCACTTGATAAAACAGGATCGTCCGGGAACGATACGTTTGTCAATCCCCCAGGAAATCAGAAGCAAAACGAATATACACCTGGTTCCACTCTGGCTCTACGTAGAAAGAGAATGCACGCTCATTTCGATGATTTTGTGCAATGTTACTTTGACTCGCGTGCCAAAGTACTGCACCTTGGACACAAAACTGAAGGACAGAACGACGCGTGGCACGGCTCGAATTCAGGATTGGATGTTTTCAGAGAGAATCTTGTGAAATTTTTGAAATACAATTCATTACGTCCATTGGCAACTTTGAATTACTCGTCGGACATTTTTAATAATTCTACCATCGTCTCGAGTATAGAATTCGATAAAGATAATGAATTCTTTGCCATAGCTGGGGTCACGAAACGTATTAAAGTATTCGATTATAGCGCCGTGATTAGGGATACGGTAGACATACACTATCCTTGCGTAGAAATGACTTCTAGCTCGAAAATATCGTGCGTTTCGTGGAACTCTTTTCACAAGGGAATGTTAGCATCGTCCGATTACGAAGGAACTGTAACGGTCTGGGATGCTGCAACTGGTCAAAGAACAAAAGCGTTTCAAGAACACGAAAAAAGATGTTGGTCCGTTGACTTTAACGATGTAGACACTAGATTAATAGCATCGGGTTCGGACGATACCAAAGTTAAATTATGGTCCTTGAATAACGATCATTCCGTTGCTTCTTTAGAAGCGAAAGCTAACGTATGCTGTGTTAAGTTTAATCCACGTAGCTCGTGTCATTTAGCATTCGGATCCGCGGATCATTGTGTCCATTACTATGATCTGCGTAACATGAATGGGGCACTGTGCATATTTAAAGGGCATCGCAAAGCGGTCTCGTATGTAAAATTCATTAACAAGGAAGAGATTGTATCGGCGAGCACCGATTCACAATTGAAAATGTGGAACATCAATAATCCGCATTGTTTGCGATCGTTTGTCGGACATGTTAACGAGAAGAATTTCGTAGGTCTTGCTACCGATGGTCATTACGTAGCATGTGGATCTGAGAACAATGCATTATATGTATATTACAAAGGACTTACCAAGCAGTTATTCTCTTATAAATTCGATGCTGGTCGAAGTATATTAGAAATGCAAGAAAGAAGAGAAGAGGACCTGAATGAATTTGTATCCGCAGTTTGTTGGAGGCAAATGTCTAACGTTGTGGTAGCTGCAAATTCTCAAGGAATTATTAAAATATTGGAACTTGTTTGAAGATAATCGTAAATTAATTGCGTATACCGATATATACATGTATATTTGTATATGTATATGTATGTATATGTATTGTGAAATTTATTCGATTCACTGCTCAGACATGAAACAACAACGAGATGTAAATATTTATTATAAATGTTATAGTAATTTATTATGAGCCAAATTGTAAAAAGAAAAAGGAACACAAAAGTATCTATATGTATACCTGAAAATCTAAATTATTAGAGACTGACTTATTTCTGAGAATACTCTGAGCATTAAACAGCACAAATATTATCTTGTAATTGTACATGTACGAAAACGGGGGGCCGTTGCTGTACCGTTAACTTAATTTTTATCACGAGTACTGTTTGTTAATTCTACTCTCGGTTAACTATTTCTCAATTTAGATATACTTTAATAATGGACTGAACTTGAACTATAAATAGTTGGTATGTTTGTACTAACGGCACACGTCTGTCTCTGATAATTTATAACGTGAAACATGGTATTTTATAGTTTTTTAAGATGTAGTATATTAAAGTATTGATATTCTTTATTTTTACCATAGACTTTAAGTGGATTAACTTTAGTTTTGGTCGTTCTACGTTAATCGTATTCGTTCAGAAAACAAATCAAACAAAACAGAGAAATTTGAATTCAGTATATATAACTATATATATATATATATATTATATTTATCTTGTAAATTACAAATATAGTATATAAAGTATACGCTACTAAAACTATTCAGCGTTGTAAAAGATATTTTTCTGGTTGTAACGATATAGATAACACTTGATAATGTAAAATTGCATACTCATTCTGAATTTTAATTTACAAATGTAACTTGAATTATACAATCCGATCTGTATAGTAAATGTCTTGCCAAAGTAGCCTAATGAATTCGAATCAAGAGAGTAGAAATATTGGTATCCATATAATAAACGAATTAATGTGTATTCAATTGACTTTGTGCCAAGAATATCGTCAGTTAAGAATAGTAAATGTGCTTGGATCGCATTAAGTTCCTACTGTCAGCATTACGATCATTATACGCTAGTATCAATCTGTTTCAAGATCTCCCATATACTTGGATTTCAGTGAATCTGAGAGCAGGGTAGATTTTTATCGAGTTTGCTATTATCCTAGCATAATCGTAAACAGACGGCTGGCAGTGTGTTTAGAGTTGGAAATTTTATCGGTTGTTCGAAGTCCCAGCGACTCTAGTGTTAATAAGTTCCGGTACGCCTACATTTATGGCATAAATAAGTCTATTAATTTTTGTTCGACGATTGTACAATATATTGCTAGTTTGAGACCAGCTGACGTCTCGAATACTAGCGTCAGAGCTAAAGAAAAATAGAATTTCTAATTAGAAGTAATCGATTGTAAAAATCTTCTGTTTCAGAGATAATGCCTCTTAAATATATAAGAATTTGCATGTACTACTATCTATTTATAAATGTTATTTTACTTAGCTCTGATGAGTATACTTTAAGCAAACAATTTTCACGACTAATTGTCTGAAAATCTCAGTGTGTCAATTTTTAATGATTTCTTTAGTATTTCTATGATAATATTTAAGTAGACAATGTTACAAATACGATAAAAAAACCCCATGACAAATTTATATACTTAAATCTGTGTATACATACGGAGGAAGGAATCGAATTTTTGGTATATATACATATAATGGAAGTATAGTTTTACATTGTACTATATTATCATTCACAAAATCATTCTTTATTATTACAAACTTCGATTAATTAATAAGTATTCTGAAAATAATTGTGGCGCCTATCTTCGATGTATTCCTAGTACAAATTCATTGTCTTCATTATATAAGGTCGGAGTACACAAACGGAACATTGTGAATGTGTAGCTTATTATTTAGCTCGGATTTGTGAAAGAAACTAATTGTAATTGTAATTCATAATTTAATACTTAGAATAATTGTTATCATAGAAATAATTCGACTAATTTTAAAGAAGTTTATTCTAGGATGTATGTAAAGAATAGTATATTTTTAGATTGTATTTTAAAATCGCAAATGCTACAGCATATGTTACGAACGATGCCTAGAATTACTGTAACGAATAAATTTGTGGATCTGTGTCTCAGTACATTTTTTCACATATTTTTTAATCGTAGAACAAACTCACCCCTACCTCAGTTAATGCATATCTACCTAATGAAAAATCAACATTTTGAATAACTCTTCAATACTTGTACCACTACAGAGCAGGCCCGAAAATTCCCAAAGGCTCTGTTAGAGTATTTTGGGGTTTGGATGAGAAGGAATATGTGGGAGTTGCGGTAGTTGGTCTTGGGAAAAAGAACCTCGGCGTTAACCAACTTGAAGAACTACATGAAGGGAAAGATAGCATACGCACAGCTGCCGCAGGTAAATACTTGCTTTTCTTTTTTTCTTTTTTGAATACGTATACATTATTTTACGTGCGTACTCTTTTACGACGGTATAACGAATGTTGTAATATTCACAGTCAATCAACATTGAATATTTCATTTATAGCGGGTTGTCATGCACTGGACGTGGTTGACATTAAAGACATCAAATTAGAAACATTAGGCGACGCAGAAGCTGCAGCCGAAGGTGCTACTCTATCAACATGGTTCTACCAAGGTATGAAGAACAAAGAGAAGCAGGCAGTATTTCCAAAAGTTTCACTGTATGGCGAAGAGGGAGAGTAAGTATTATACACAGTTTGCCTACATTATATATGTGCATTATATTTAAAAGATATTTACATGAATACAATGACCCTGTTACAGAGAACAATGGCGGATTGGAAACATCAAAGCTCGAGCACAGAACTGGGCGCGTCAACTATCGGACACCCCAGCCAATTTAATGACACCCACGATATTTTCCGAGGAAGTGTGTTCGACTCTTTCGAAGTTAGGAATTACCGTTACAGTACGCGATAGATCATGGGCTGAGCAAAAGAAAATGGGCTCTTTCCTAAGCGTCTCGAACGGTAGCCTTGAGCCACCAAAGTTCGTTGAAATTCATTACAAAGGTGCTAACAATGACTCTCAACCAATCGTGTTCGTTGGGAAGGGTGTTACTTTCGACGCTGGCGGTATCAGTCTCAAGGTATTCAAGATTGTCTAGTGAAGTTCTTTTAGATTGCTCTTATTAGATTTTTAATGAATTTATTTTTGAATAGCCATCATTAGATATGGATGAAATGCGTGCAGACATGGCTGGCGCAGCATGCGTAGCAGCTACTATTCGAGCTGCCGCAGAACTCAACCTGAAGGTGAACATGGTCGGCTTAATTCCACTTACCGAAAACTTACCTTCTGGAACTGCGACCAAACCAGGAGATCTCGTGGTCGCGATGAATGGAAAGAGTATCATTGTAGATAACACGGATGCAGAAGGCAGACTGATTCTTGCCGATGCGCTCAGTTACGCTCACGAATTCAATCCAAGGTAATCTGGGCCCGAGTGATTTTAAAACCATTCTAATGTTTACCTATATATGTCTACGAAACACTTCGACATACCTGTCTAAATATAATTGTAGATTTATCTTGGACATCGCGACGTTGACCGGTGCAATGAAAATCAGTCTGGGAGGAGCGGCGGCTGGAGTTTTCTCCAACGATGCTGCACTTTTCGAGAAATTGAGAGAAGCTGGTACTCTGGCTGGCGATCGAGTATGGAGAATGCCACTGTGGAAACATTTTACAGATGAAATGACAAGTAACATCGGACAATTAAACTGCTGCTTACTTTTTAGTTTAGACTTGTTAACGCTTTCGAGACTGATTACGTAGTCGTGCGACATCTGAAGTTCTTTATTCTAAGCCCTAGAACTGTCGGTCACGAATGTGTTAACATTCATCGAAAATGAACGACTAACGTGATTATTTGATTATATATTATTTCACTTACAGAGAAAGTCAAGTCGGCAGATATAAACAACGTTGCAAAAACGAAAGGTGGCGGCGCGTGCACCGCTGCAGCTTTCTTGCGAGAGTTCGTTGAATGCGATACCCCATGGATGCATCTGGATATCGCTGGACTAATGGGTCCTGGACCCCACGATCAACCATATGTACCATCTGGAATGCCAGGTCGCCCAACCCGTACGCTTATTCAGTTCTTACAGGCATTCTGTTAAAGTGTACAACTGATTCTCACAATCAGTTGTTTGGTGCAAATTGTATGGTCTATTTCTACATATGTATATATATGTATATATATATATCCGTATGCATATGTGTGCAACCACGTGTATATATGCATATATATTACATTATTTGTTTCTTTATATACATATGTATAAAAAAAACTTATGCATTTTATGTAATACGCTGCCCGCCTCCCTTCTTATTATATTCCGATATCACAATTGCATTTTTGTAAATGGGTTTACCATATATTATGTATACGAATTCTCCAGCGAATCAATCAAATTGAAACGAAATGTAAGCGAAAATTTGTAATCATTAAATTTCTGTACAGAATTATATTACTTTACAGTGCGACAGTATTTTTAGTACAACTGTGATCAATCCATAACCTTCTTTGTATAGTTACTTTTTGTTCATATTCTAGAAAAAGTGAAATTTGGTGAACAATAATCTGTGACGAACCATTGCCGAAACATTGATAACTAAATAATACATAAAACGAAAAAAATGGGACAGCGAAGAGGCATTACGATAGCAACAGGAATACGTTTGTACAAAACGATGCAGAGAACACGCTATCTTTGTATTCGACAAAAAAATTCTTCAACACATCATTTACGGGAGGCATATCGTTATTTAGGCAATTTACATTTTATTCGAGTGTCGTATCTGGAATACATCCGACAGTTTTGATCAACATTGTGTAAACATTACACACGACTTTTGTAAAAGTACTAACGATTATCCGAACTTAATGTAATAAAATACAAGATTTATTGTATGGAAACTCGTGCCTCTAATTCTATGTACAATGTGAATATCACTATGTTACTCTTCATCCGTTATAGCACACACGCAATCTTGTTATGTACAGTTTTTGCTGCTTATACCCTCTTAAAAAGAATCTTTCATCGTTCTGTGCACGGGGGCGCATCATATCTTACATAAATAGTCTTATCAGTTACTACATTCAAGTAGAGTAACGCAAGATAATACTTAAATAAATAATCGCAGAAATCGCAAATCGAAAAGAAACATTTACAACAGAGTCTGAATAATACTCTAGATTCGTTATTTATATCGAAACAATGATATATTATTGAACAATGATATTCAAATTTCTCGGTGTAACTAACACAGTATATCATTTTTTTTTGCCATGCATACCTTTGCATGTCTCAAAGTTCTCTGTTCGCAAAATTATTGCAACATAATCTTAAAACTAAGCTAACGAAGCACTGTAATGTCTCTTATACTAGATAGTACTGTCACTAGTATCTTCAAGTTGTTCAACAAATTTCGAGCTGAAAGAAACTTCTTGGCAATTTTCAATTAACCCTTATGTAGCCAGCCAAAATGTGCAGATTATTTGAAACCTTTTGTA
This sequence comes from Lasioglossum zephyrum, assembly GCA_028455615.1. Taxonomy (NCBI): domain Eukaryota; kingdom Metazoa; phylum Arthropoda; class Insecta; order Hymenoptera; family Halictidae; genus Lasioglossum; species Lasioglossum zephyrum. Next base: position 13,773,962 of record CM052332.1, on the reverse strand, counting down.
TTTAACATATTTGCACACGTTTTTATTCTAAAACTATAAATTAATATATTAGCGAGCAACAAATGGATATTCAGAGAAACGCGCGTTGTAATGTTTTTAGAGGAACATTAACAAATAAATTGTTGAATATGATATAATTGAAGAAATGCAGTAAATGGGTACCCGGATACCTGGTTGGCTACACAAGGGTTAATGATCACAAGTCACTCCCGTTAGCGTGATCTAATAAGTCCTCTGAAGGTTGCTATTGAAGAAAATATCTTTAAGCTCCTTAAAGATTTATGCCAATACAGATATGTACTTCGAAGGAGGTAAATAATGAGATACACAATAACTGAGAGATGCTTGGCCAGTGATTCCCAGCATAATTGAAATGAAATCCATCGTCTTTGAGAAGAGTCTATGGTCGGAAGGATTTCAGACGTAGAAACAGTAGTAAATAAATCACTGTAATTATGTTCATGTACAAGACGGTGGTGGCTGCTGCTGCTGAGGAGAGGGAAGGGGCGCTGCCGCAGCAGCTGCGACTGCGGCAGCAGCAGCATACGACGACGGGTCTGAAGTATCGAGGAGCGGAGGTGGCGGAGGTAGATTTCCTCCTGCGCTTCGTCCTTTTCCTCGGCCTCTTCCTCGACCCCGACCCCGGCCCCTCCCCCTTCCGCGTCAACTCCGCCTTTCCGGCATTCCTATATTGCTCGTTGTCTTCTCCAGGAAGGCTAACGGACCTTGAAGAGCACTGCTCCCTACACCTCCGACAGGAAATCCAGCTCTTGCACCAGCTACACCAACACCTCCCTGCGTCATGAACATCCCCTGCTGCCCAACCGAGACTCCAACTCCCTGAAGACCAGCTGTGGGAGGAGCACCTGAGCCTTGCTGCACCTGCAACGTTAGGTCACAACGTTCTATACAATTGATCGAATGGTTTGCGAACACAAGTGGACATCAATGTTGAATGAAATAGAAGGATATTTAAGGACCTGAATCTATGTTAAGCTAACATTATTTAGTCGCAGAGAGTTTCAAAGTACTTTTGCATATACAGATTTTCAGAATAGAAACAATAGTATAGTGTGATCATTGTTGTAAGCCAATAGGCTGGCAGGAGTAGTAATTAGATAGGCGAGGGAAATGAAAGAAAGCACAATGTTGTTTTACCATGAACAGAGATTTATTCTGCGAACATCTAGTTGCATGTAAAGACAACACAAGCGAAAACGATATACGTTTGTTCTCTTGCAGTCATACCCATTTTAATGAATGGCTGCAATATGCAGGTTTGTTCGTATTTATGATCTCTAAACATTTATACGAGAGAAACTATAATATTCATATATGAAGTACAGAAGAACAGTTCACGATTTTTCAATATGATTTTTCTGAATATAAAGGTATTTTTGTTAGGGCTTTCATATACCGATACAATACGCATGCATACATGTTCGCATGCAAAAGATATTTATCGTATTATAGTCAAGGAAGCTTATAAATGCCGAGAAATATCTTGTCTCTTTAACAATTTATAATATGCGATATAAAGGAATCTATGATATGAAAAAATATTAAAGGAAAATGAATTATACACATATGTCTATGTATACATATATATGTATAAGAAGTCACTTTAGGTTTCGAATATTAGTTCCTGCTTCTATATTGTAATTTATATTCGTTAAGGATCGTTACGTTCATTATTAATATTAAGCAAACTGATATATGTTTATCTGTTTTTCTTATTATTGCCGTTATCAGATTTATCATAGCAGTTTTTGGCTAAACATTTGTACGCATTCTAGTATCAATAGTTTTGGCACCATTTTATAACATATTTATACAAGTATATATTGTATACTCGATACTTTCTTATCTCCATAAATGAAAGTCATGCTTTTATATCTCTATATATCGCAGATGCTAATAGAAGCACTTTAACTTTTTCTCTTTTCTCATATGTTACGCTTCTGTGGATAGGAATCATGTAAGGCACTGATATATGCAACACTATAATGGTATACATTACTTTTTTGTGCAATAGGACTGAATAACTTCATGTCTTGAATAGCTACTATTATAAGAAAGAAGAGCAAAAATAGTCTCTATGATTCTGATGAATGTTTCCAATCGTAACAGATCTCTTAATAATTTAAACTCTATTTATATACACCTTATACCTTATATACTCGCACTCCCATGCATACACGCAGGCAGACGTATAAAATCATTCAACAGTAGTATTCATTTTCAAATGGAACAAAGAATGGAAGAAACCTAATAACAATAAATATACTAGAATCAGAATGAGAGTATTATAGCAAGTATAAATAATCTTTTGATACAAGTAACCGTACAGACCAACAATACTTTGTAAAGAGAAGATTTTCAATAATTTACATTAAGGATATATTCTTAATATACAATTAAAGCAAGATAAAAGACGTTCAAGAATAATAAGTCAAGATATTTACTTTGTTAGCTATAACCGCCACGCTAGAAATAAAATGTCTGAGAATACACAATTCTTTTCACCCCTGTGGTTAAAAAATTCTGTTTATGCCGTATCGAAAGAAAAATCTCTCCGACAGTAATTTCAAACAGCTGCCCGAGCACGAAGGTTCTCAGCGTTTCTTGTAATGGTATTATTTAAATACCTGTTGCTGATGAAGCTGTTGTTGCTGGATTTGATGTTGCATTTGATGTTGCAACTGTTGTTGCTGCTGGAGCTGTTGTTGATGTTGCAATATCTGTTGCTGTTGTTGAATCGTTGCGTTCCCTCCTCCGTTAGCGGCTTGTTGATTTTGCCCACTTTGAGTACCATTCGGTAAGCCTATAACATTTTAAATTTATTAAGCATTCTTCTATTTACTGATTTTATTAGACTCTTACCGTTAGGTGCCGGACCTTGAGCGGGGGACTTGGCCCAGCCCTGCAAATCCGCTAACAAATTCTGCCACACTGCGATCTTATCGTAGTGTCTTTTTATGAGATCTTCTTTCCGAGCTAACTCTACTCTAAGATCGTTAATATCCTCTTTGACTACTAGCTCTGGTTTCAATGCAGATAATAAGAATCTCTTCTGTAGAAAGAAGGCCTCCATTTGTTTCGCTAAATCTATGAACCTTAACGTCACTTGTTCAACTTCGCTACGAGCTTCATCCTCATCCACAGTCAAACCACCAGACATTCCTATCCCATTGTTTCCTAATCCCTCGTCCTTCGCCGTTAGTATACTCAAACATTGCTGTAAATTTGATACTCACGTTAATGAAAATCCTTACCCAAACAAATAATAGACAATTTTACATTAAATACGACGTCAAATCATTGTCTTTTCCAGAAATCATTAGCGTAATATAAAACGTGAAGTGTTATAAAACATAGAATTTAATGCCCTTTGCACTCTGAGCTCTTTTAACATGAAAATTAAACATTTCTAGAATATTTCCATTCTCTATGATTTTTTAATTTCTGTTGTATATGAAATTGACAATAATAATTCGTGCAATACTTAAATGTTTAGCAATCGATTAGGTGCCAACATATCAAATAATGTAAACGATATTTTAAATAATGGTACAGCGATTTTTAGTGTCTGAGTCGACACTCGAGTGCTAAGGGTTAAATAAATGAATAAAGAAATCGTAGCGCTTGTTATAGCGTACCTGGAATGCTTCCTCGAATTCATCTATAAGGTTACCATTACCATTAGTGGGTGTCGCCATTATACTAGTAGTGTTTATGTACAAAAAGAGATTTCTTTACAATTCCATTGAACAAGGGTACGCAGTCGCGAAACTGATACCACCATCGGCGTAGGGGTGAACTCGAATGAAGATAAAACTTTATAAACAACAATAGTGTACATTTTCATAGAAAAAACTTTATTCTGTACACTTTTTCAAAAAAGGGCTCTGTACACTAACGCGCAATATTCGGAGAATATTTCAACACAAAGAACATCAAAAAATATTGTTTCTTCGCTAAATGCTTCTGTAGTAGGCTCATCGAAAAATCAAGCTGTTTGGTTATATCCAGTTATATCTTCATTCATATTTAGTTCACTTCTACACCGATAGAGGTATCAGTTTCGTTCCTGCCAGTTCCTGCGCATCCCGCACAGTGCATGGATCCGGTGCACCAATTCGCACGCGATGGCCACCAGATGGCGGCGTCTTCAGCTTCAGTAACAGATAAATGGGGTACCTTGAGTACCCCGCAGAATTTTACAAAATTATTAGTATATCTCAGGTCTCAGGGCTCTGGCCGCTCTGCTACCTTATTCTAGACACGGCACTGTTTTTACGCCATCTGGTGGCCATCGCGTGCGAATTGATGCCCCGGATCCATGCACTGATCCCGCATGGTAAAGGCTGGTAATAACAGAGAGGAAATACTCTCTTTTGATATACAACTATTTTTTCTACACGTTTGTCCTTCGAAACCTTACAGAAATGTCATTCACAATCACTGATCCATACATTAGGCACAATAATTCAATCTTTTCACATTTAAGTATGTGAAACGTAACAGCATATTCATTATTGAGACGAAATTGCTACATAACTAGTTTTTCGATATAGTTGTACTGTTATCGCACGTAGTAACTATTATTCGCTCGGCGAGAGTTGGCACAGAATTTCGTCAGTGGGGTGCAAGGGGCAAGGGGAACGGCGAATCCCCACTCTTGACGCAAGGCTCTATGCCTTTTGTAAAGCGCGTAGTGGGAGACCACGTGGTACCTACGAGTTTCTCGTGCCAACTCTCGCCGAGCGAATAATACCGTGGTGGGATAACAAGAAGGTCCTTGGCTCTGAATGCGCTGTCAATTGATCAGTTTTTAAGGAGCGCACTTTCTATTGGCCGAAGCGGTCACACACACACACACACACACACTACACTACTACTTCTACTATGCAGAACAATGGACTCATCTCGGTATTACACTGACTACAACGTTGGTCAAAGATAACGTGGGGGGAATAATCGTTATATCTATATCATAAACTACGAATTTTATAATCGTAGCCCGCGGGAAAGGATCATGTTCAAAGGTGTACAGTTCTTATGCGTACAACACGTATGCATTGCACGAAAGAAATGTTTTCAATGAAAATTGATTAAAAAATATTGTTCAAAAAATGCAAAAGTTATATGTTTAGCCGTTTATATTTATATCGTCGAGCCCGTTTAAAAACAAGTCGATCGAATGTTCGAATGGTCGACAAACAAAAATGTAAGTAATAAAGAGTGAAAGCTATTTGTAAATTGCATTATGTTTGTTTATTAGCAATATTTTCTCTCAATCTCTTTTTAAATTGTTAACTTCAAAACAGTCATGGACCAAGTGTAATTATGCATAATATAGTCACCTACTCTGTATAGTCATCGAATATAAAGTTATTTTAATCAAATTGGACTAAAACATTTAACACCGAATTAAATGATTAAGGTTCAGAGTTCGTTCAAAAATCGATTAAATCAAATTCCATCAGGTCAGGCATAGGAGGTGGCATCGGTTGGTACCATGGATCGTCCAACTCCCATAGATCAGGATGCAGTGATCCCTTGTCCGGTGGAAGTTGGCATACCGGACAAGGAGGATAATTTTCAAGATCAAAGAATTTTTCCAACTCCTCTGGATCGAACGATTTGTACTTGTAATCTTGTTGCTGCTGTGGAATAGGAGATGCATAAGCTTTAACTCTGGATTGAACAGGCATAGCTGTGCCTAGCTCTTCGTCTTCTTCCCAAGATATATCTTTATCTACGTAAAGTTCCTCTTCGTAAGGAACGCCTAAGTGTAAGTCTTCTGAGACTTCTTCTGCTATCCTTTCAAACTCTTCTTCCAACTTTCTGTCCGCTATTCTTGCCGCCATACTTTCTTTAGCTTTTCGCAGAAATTCACGAGCAGCTACAACATCTGGATGATCTCTTCCGTAGTCAACTTGGTACGCCTCTGTTTCCACATCGGGAACTCTGTGTATCGTTAAGAAATGCCATTATACTTGGGCATTGATTTCACTCACACCATATACCCTAAGTGAATTTACCTATATAGTTGTCTACGAGGAGGGGGGGTTGTCTGCTTCAAGAAAGCAGTAAAATCAGTATCCGCATCAGGATCTCTATATATCGTTAAGAAATGCAATTGCCATTATACTCGAGCAAGAAGTGGTGCTTTCGAAATGATTTCATTTGCACCATTTACCCTAGGCGAATTTACCTATATGGTTGCCTGCGAGCTCCAGGGAGTTGCATGTAACTAGTCATGTCGGGTGGACTTTCATCTGCAATGTTAACAGCATTACCACCAACGTTCGCTACCGCCATGACAAAGTCTCGTCTGGCTTGCTGTAAATCTTCTAATTTGTTTTGCACTGCTGCAACTTCTGCAGCTTCTTGCTCGTCGAGAGTCTCGCTGTTACGATTCAAAAGATTCTGTATCAGAATTGTAGGTAAATCAATGGAATAACAGATTCACCTGATCACTTGAATAGAGCGATTCGCAATTGACGATGCTGCTTTTAATTCATCTACAGCTGCGGCTGCGGCTGCGGCTTGCGGCACGCTGACAATAGTAGTGCGAGCGTTGTCCACTGTTCCAGGAGGTATTACAATGTTGCTGATCGGTCCTTCACCAACAGGATCGGCCCTAATTACATCAGCGTTCATCGCTTTGGCTAATTCGCTGGTTTGTCTGGAAATTCCGGGTAGTCTTGATTTCGGTCTTGGGATTGCACCCGTTGATGGACCTGCAGCCATTGGCGGAGATCTTTGTACAGGCCTCGATACTTTCTCTTTACCGATCCTAATTAAAAATTCATTTTAGAATAATAATGATAAATCTTGTGTTACAAATGGACCTATTAAAGCAGACTTGACTACTTTCGCGACCTGGCATCACCTCCTATCGGACGTGCTGTTCTTTTTGGTATTCGATCACCACCAGTTGCTTCCTGCCGTTTCCGCTCATATTCCTGCTTCATTTTTTCCGCTTGTTGCATTCTAGCGATCATCGCTTTAGTCATACCCGGCTTATGAAAGTCCACTTTCTTTGGCTCGTACGTCGATTTCTTCCGAGACTTGAATACATCTTGCTGAGGCCTCGTTGCCTCCTCCTTTTTTCGGATTTCTCTTACCATTGCAGACGTCTTCGCCTCGCGAAGTTGCTGCGTCTTCGTTAAGCCGCTCCTTGCGTATCGACTCATTTTGATTCTGTAAAATTTCCCATCGGATTCAGGGAAAAGAAAAGCTGTGTCACAATTTTATCAAAGAATTTATTATATTTTATAACAATCGCGTGGAGAAATATTGTTTCCTAACGAGGATGATTAGTAAATAGATTAGAAATAAATGATTAATAACCTAATCGATTGTTACTTCTCGTTGATAAATGCTTATATCGGTAATATTTCACTGGTAATTTGTCAAGTCTTCATGCTGCAAGTGTTCTTTGACATGAACGATTCATAATTTTCAGTATATAGATTACATATCCAATATTGTTGAATTTTTTTTAGTGTATTTGTTACGAGAATTTGATGTGCATAATATATACCTAAACCATATGCGATTTTGCAGGTAGGATAAGTATTTGCAGTAAACATTGCTTTTGTTTTTGACAGTCTGCTAAATGTGTTTGCGGAAAAGTAAAAATTTCGAAAGTTTCATTCTATAATTCTTTTCATGTGTATATATATGTGCATATATATACATTCGAATAGTAATTAACGATGGGAAATGTAAACATAGTATAGCAATTGAAAAGTGAAATTTCATAATTTGCGACAACTATTTGAAAATTCAAGTTTGATCGATTGTTGCAGAACTTTCGATACTCGAGGTCGAAACGTATCGATACTTGGTCGATATGTTGCAAACGTAAGTCTGTATATTTAATATCAGCTGAATTCTTCAATTAAGTTAATTTACATTTCTAATAATGCCGACTAGGGCAGAACGCCCTAACTTAATGCCCTTTCAGGATACTCAGTACAGTTGGACAGATGATTTACCAGTTTGCAAACAATCTGGTACGTAACTGCCCACCCTCCTTGTATACATAACCTCAAAGATTGATTACTCCAATATTTATATTGTGATAAAACAATGATTTCCAATCTGGTAGATGCCAAAGCGTTTTAATAAATGAAACTGGACAGTTTTTAAAACGTGTCTGTATTACTATATCTATTAAAAAAGTAAAAAGTTAGGAGAAACACGCTGAGATAAACTAATATTTGTAAACATTGCTAGATCTTTCCTGACAGGCCAGGTAGTGTAACGTATAATTAAGTTTTCCAAAATATACGTTTCTCAAGTTGTCATCGTATTTCAGGAGTAGGATTCTCAACTAATCAAATTTATCGGGAGGATGGATACAGACAAGAGGAGCACTCTTTCGAGGACCGTAGCTTCCACTGCCGTTACGATGATTCAACATTCCTTTATGGAGTGTTTGACGGGCACGAAGGGACTAAGGCTGCAAACTTCGCTATGCAGAGAATGGCTGCAGAGATTTTACTGGGTCAGTTGAATGGAAAATCAACCGACGAAGAGATCAAAGAAGTTCTTCGGTAATAATATGTATTTTCATACTATCTTTAATAGTAGTAACAATTAATAATGTATTCGCGGTTTATTATTATTTACAGGCAAGCATTTATTGCCGTAGAACGGGGCTATCTAGATTCCATTGGCGATCTTCTGGCTGAACGTGCTAGCTTGCAGTTCGATATACCCGATGGTTTAAACTCGTATGAAACTTATCAAAAATTCCCTCACTTGGTTAGTCCAACTTATTGATTGTATTCCCAAGAAAGAGGCGGTGAAATTATAAAGGAACTAAATATTTATACAGGTCGATAAATTAAATTCATTAAATTGCGAGCTATCGGCAGGAACTAGTGCAGTTTTAGCTCTTGTATACGGTGGAAGATTATATGTGGCGAATGTTGGTGATAGCAGAGCTTTATTATGCAAAACTGATAGCAATCAAGTGTTACGAGTTGTACAATTAAGCGTCGATCACGATCTACGGAACGAGGATGAGTTATTACGATTATCTCACTTAGGATTAGATACCGATTCGATAAGACAAGGTGAGTTAATAATATTGAACCAATTTTTCTCATCGATATTATTGATGACAGTAAAAATCATCAATTTACTTCAAAGGATCTCATCTTGGAAATCAAGAGAATACACGATGTCTTGGAAATTATTTAGTTAAAGGAGGATACAGAGAATTCGAAGAACTGGCAACTGCCACAGCAGAACCAATTATAGCTGCACCTGAAATTCATGGTGGAATAGAACTTGACGAGTCATGCAGGTTTTTATTGCTGATGTCCCACGGTCTTTATAAATCGTTAGAGGAAGCTACTGGTACCGATCAAGTTAACAAAGAATTGGCGCTTATAGCAGTTGAACAGGTACAATACAATTATATAGAATTCTGTAACAATGAGTTTCACGGATTAACTTTCAGTTTCGCGTACAGTCTACGTTGACTGGAGTTGCTCAGGCAGTAGTAGATAAAATTGTAAGGATTCATCATGATGTTAATATGAGCACTTCGCAAAACACAGTAACTACTGGCAAACGAGACGATATCACTCTTCTCGTACGAAATTTTAATTTTCCGCTTCCTCATGCATTGAAAAGTCCAACCAATCAATCGGTTAGGTTTAATCCAATCGTTGAAACTGCTCCGGTAAGAACAATACCGGAAACAGAGGATTATTCGAGCACTGGACTTACAGACGAAGTATCGACAAGCGACACGTCAACGTCAGATATGTATTCTCCAGGAGCAAAGCCGGCCGACAGAAACGCTAGGATTAAGCCATACGTGAATTTCTCGGAATATTATGAAAACGTGGAAAAGAGACGACAAGAAGGAACTTTACCCGAAGGGATAAATTTTTAGTTTTAGATTCCGATCTAGTTTATAGTCACGTATTTATTAAACTCCGTATTGTGCTTGTACATATTTATTTTGTATACTAGTCTTTCAAATAAAGTATCGAAAACCTATGTATAATCTGTGCTTGCATAAACTGGAGATAAAATAAAATTTACATTATAAAATATATAGCAACTATAAAACTTAGTCTTCTCTGTTTTCTCTCTCTCGCTCTACAAAGCGACGACACGAGTAGTTTCAATATATAGGAGAATTTGTATCACTTGCACGTTTTCAACTTTCAGACAGTTTTAGGACATGAAACTCGCACGTTTGCGCGTATAGATTATAGATATTTCGTTGGATTCGTTTTAAGTCTTTCGAATGCAGCCTTTTCAAGGCATTCTCTATGATCCGGATGAGCGATTTGAATCAATGCGTTCGCCCTTTGACGTAACGTTTTGCCAAAAAGATTTGCTACCCCGTTCTCTGTTACAATGTAATGCGCGTGTGCCCTTGTTATTACAACACCGCCACCTGTTTCACAATTTACAATTGTTACACAGTGAAAAGATTACAGTACATAATCGGCTCCGCACCATTGAACAAGTACAGTGTTTCCTTGATAAATGTCCGAAATGAAATGTCTGGCCTTTAATTGTCCCAGAATTGTTTCCACTACCGCAGAGTATACTCTGTGAGGCGCCACGCTGCTCGAGAGGCCTTTTCTACGTGCGGCAATCATCGAGGAAACACTACTGTATTATTACTTTTTCGTATCGTACCAACTTTGAGCACAGGTTGAATTTTACTTTCACCCTTGCTAGTTACCGAGGGGAAAGCGATCACGGCTTTCCCTCGGCCGTCCTGAGCCATCGAAGCACCGCGAATAAAGTCGAGTTGCCCACCGAAACCAGAATACATTTTGCAACCTAAACTATCCGAACATATTTGTCCAGTAATGTCCATTTCTATGCAGGAATTGATCGCTGTCATTTTCGGTTGTTGAGATATCACTCGAGGATCGTTCACATAGTTGATCGTAAGCATTTCTAGACGAACACAAGTATTCAAAGTTACGTATACAGTTTCACAGAGACATGTTAACAAAATTTTTAGAAGAACACGCAAAACGACATACGCACCTACGAACGGATTACTATGTATGAAGTCGTACACTCTTTTAGTACCGATTACCAAAGAAGTAACCATGCGTCCTCTGTGTTTTGGTTTCATTTTATTCGTAATATTTCCACGTTCAGCGAGGTCCACCATTGTGTCACCCATGATCTCGGTGTGAACACCAAGATCTTTGTGGTTGCCGAGCGAACAGAGGACAGCGTCAGGTATATTGCCAATACCGAGTTGCAATGTTGCCCCGTCGTCCACCAGCCTCTGTGCTATAATCTTACCGATTTCTGCTTCGATTTCATTCGGCGGTGTACTGGCCACGCACGGCAAAGGACAATCGTACTTTACAGCCCAATCGATGTGGCTGCAATGAATGACGGTATCTCCGAATGATCTTGGCATGTGTTCATTGACTTGAGCTGCGAGATCAATCAGAAAACTAATTCTTATTTCAATGCATTTTCGTAAATACAGTGTTTCATCCATAATTGTCCGAAACACGGGTCCGGCCAGGGATACTATTTTTCACCAACGTATTCGTGGCATTTCTCAATAAAAATGATACCAAATATGATACAATCTCGATATTTTTACTTGTGTAATGAACGATGAAAGTTTTGAACGGAAAAAAGGGCATTGTTATGTTACACTTATCTAGTAGTTTTGGGACAATTACAGGCCAGACACTTGGGGCATTTATCGATAAAACACTGTATTTCCGTAAACTGCGATCTTATTGATCCCACTGACCAATGATCACTTTGGCCGAACTGAGAGCTGCACGCGTAGTATCCACGCTTACACCTAACGAGCAAAAGCCACGTGCATCCGGCACGCTGACATGAATCAGTGCAACATCCGGGATAATTCGCTTTTCATAAAACAGCTTCGGTGCCTCGTGGAGGAATATTGGAATATAATCGGCCCGACCTTCGTTCACAGCTTCTCGAACGTTCGCACCGATGTAAAAGCTCACGGACCTGAAGTGTTCTGAATAAAGTGAATTAGAATGAATACTACTATTACGATTACAATTATAGGATACCATACTCTCGAATTCGGGGCTTGCGAACGGCGCGTCTCCTTCGAGACCCATGTGGATTAATCGTACCCCGCGTAGATTATTGCAGACACCGTGTTCCGTCATCGCACGTATCAATTCGTTTGGCGTCGCTGCGCCACCCTGTATAAAAACTAAATGTTCTGGAAAAAGAAACAATTTTCAAAGATCAATAACAGTCTTTATTCGAGTACCGAGCGAAAACCACTGTAAATACCTGAATTTATGATTTTCACTGCATCTTCTACGCATACCCATCGTGGACACCGTTTCAATGGTTGCAGAGGTTCTCGTATGTATTTCAAACCGCACATGTTGAAGTTACGATTTGGAACAAATTTGTTAAACGTCGTGTTCAGCGAGTCGAAGTTCCGACGTAAATTAAGTCCGAACATTTTGACGTGAAGTACAGAATGAAGTATAAGACGCCAGAGGAAACGTGTCGGCGGTCGAAGTACGTGCTAACTTCGTCGTAGCGAAGGAATATATACCGGAATTACATGAAAATTTTGAAAGCACATAATCTAAACGATTTCATTGGTTTCGGATGTCACTTGAAGCCAGATCTGAATTGGATCTGTTGCCATCTCCACGATAACTATTTGAACGTCGGATTTAACGGTTTTCGATTTTTCGACTCTCTCCCTCTCCCTCATGATTTGTCGCGTTTAGATTTTCCGAACCCCCTGTAGCACGATACATAAACGGTGACCAAAACGAAGAAAACTAAAGACAGTGTTGTCGTCGAAATAATTACGCTTGGTACACATTCCATCTTGAATTTATTCCTTCAAATGCGACGTATCTGCTAGTTTGTTTACAGTGATTGCCTTATACAAAGGAACTTCTTGAAAATTCCATATAAAAAGTATTTATCATCATTGTACAATGGCTTTCTGTTTGACTATCGTGAAATACTCATTGAAAATAAAAGTTTTTCCTTGTTTCGTTGGGGATCGACGTTCCCTTGCCTATGGCCACAAATAAGAGGCCTTCTTGTATTTTCTCAGAATGTATTTAACTATATGTATGTATGCATGTATGTATAAATTGAAGATTATTTTTTTCTGAAATTTTGTTTGTCCTTACGGTTCTATTATTATTCTTATATCCCAGGCAAGAAGGCGCGCGTCGGTTACACGGAAGTCAAGAATGTACGAGGTCTTCGGCACGAATAGTCTATGCATGCGAAAAACGGCAAATATCGCGAAATGCTATTAGAAGAGTCTTTTGACATTGGTGTGTTCGCCGTCGAGACGCTTATGGAGCCGGCATCACTTTCAACCGTTCGAATGCTGCTTTCTCGAGAGCCTCTCTATGATTAGGATGAGAGACTTGAATTAATTCGTATGCTCGCTGTTGAAGACTTTTTCCGAACAGACTGGCAATCCCGTGTTCTGTGACGACGTACCGAGCGACTGCTCTGTTCGTGACAACGCCAGCACCTGGAAACCACGAATCAAGCACGTTACAATTCAAATTTGTTTGAAAACAATTCACTTATCGTTTGAAAAATTCTGGAAATTCGAATACCATGTTTTAGGCAAGGTGCAATTTTGCTCTCGCCCTTGCTAGTAACAGATTGCAACGCGATAATAGGTTTTCCAAGTCGATCGTCGCTGATCGCTGCCCCCGTGATGAAATCTAGTTGTCCTCCGAATCCAGAATACATTTTTGGCCCGATACTGTCGGAGCAAATCTGTCCCGTGAGATCGACTTCGATACAGGAATTGATGGCTGTCATATTTGGCTGCTTGGCCACCACTTTAGGATCGTTCACGTAGTCCACCACCAACATCTCTGCAACAGTCACAGCTGTATTGTACACTCTGACCTGGATAGAATTTGTATCAAGGCCTTACTAAAAACAGACTCACCGATGAAAGGATTATTGTCCATAAAATCGTACAGTTTCTGGGAACCCACGCAAAACGAGCCGACGATTCGGCCTTTGTGCATCGTTTTCATGTTATTCGTGATGCAACCTTTATTTACAAGATCGACCACACCGTCGCTGAACATCTCGCTATGAATTCCAAGATCCTTGTGGGTGGTCAGCTGTGACAATACCGCGTCCGGTATGCTGCCAATCCCCATTTGCAAGGTAGCTCCGTCCACTACCAAATTCTCAGCGATATACTTGCCGATCTGAAGTTCCTCCTTGCTCGGTGATTTTACAGGATGGTCCGGAAGTTTCTGGTTGTGTTCCACGGCGAAGTCCAAGTGGCTGACATGAATGATGGCGTCGCCGAACGTCCTCGGCATGTGTTTGTTAACTAGTGCTGCGAAACAGCGGTAACAAACAATTCACCGATGATTAATATTCGCATCGAGTCGCGGAGAGAATAGGAATGAAAAAGATTCGAAAATTTACCTACGATATATTTGCTGTGGCTCACAGCGGATCTGACGCAGTCCACGCTGGTGCCGAACGAACAGTACCCTTTGTCATCCGGAGGACTAACGTGAATGAGTGAGATGTGCGGCTTGACGTATCCTTCTTTGAATAATCGGGGAATCTCGTGCAAAAAGATGGGAATGCAATCGGCGGTTCCCGCTTGAACGGCCGGTCTCACGTTGCCGCCAATAAACAAGCTTATCGACCTGAAATGCTCTGTATACAAAGCGTCATAATACATAAGAGAATCGGCATATAATTAGAACACGTCTAACGATGAACGAACCGTGCGAACAGTAGATTCGTCGCAAGGACTATTTAAGTCTATCGTATTGAAAGACGAGCAGGATAATATGGTAACGACGTACTTGCATTTTCTGGCTTGGCAAACGGCGCCGGACCTTCGAGATGCATATGATACAGCCGCACGTTTCTCACGTCACATCGTACGCCATAGTCAGTCATCGCCCTTAAAAGTTCACTGGGTGTTGCTGCTGCTCCCTGAATGAATACCGATTGATCTGGAATGAAAAATGAAATCGTTGAAAAATGGTATCGAAATCTCTAACTTGATCGGTTCTCGATTTCCATTACAACTCTTACATAGAATTGTTTAAAATATACATATACAGGGTGACTACTCTGTTATTAGCCGTTCGATCGAATGATCAATATTATCAGATACAGCATGGTTTAAACAGAGCTTTCATGTGATTGTAGCAAAGTTTTTCTTCGTGTTGCGATACTTACCGAATTCGCCTTGAAATTCTCTAACAGATAGGCGTAAAGAAAATTATAGGCGTATTTGCAAAAAATTGAAGATGACCTTGAAAAATCATGAAAGAAAGGAGTTGAGAAAAATTTGTTATAACCATAGTAATAACAGAGTGACCTCTACAATGTATAGTGTCTCGAGGAATGTTTACGCGCATAGAACGCGATAATGAAATTCATACTTTGAACCCCATCTGTTATACTATTTACACGGCTAAATATTGTAGATAACATCGAATTTGCCTAAGGAAACCACGAATTATATTGTTAATCTGTTACATCTGTTGGATGTAATTCCCATAAAGATATTTGTCGACGATTTCGTTTTTCGAGCCGTTCGTTATTAAAATAAATCCTCGTTCAGTATTCGACTGCTGGCATTCGAACCTTGACCTCAAAACAGTGTACGCCTTGGCAAGAGAGCGAGAGATCGAGCGTTCTTGGTCTATTTAACGAATGAAACGCGTGAATTGAGAACAATTCATTTTTCAAGTCCAAGTTTCATTATTATTATTATTATTATTTCTGTTTGCAAAATAAACTATTCGTTGCAGAAAATGTTCGAGAAGCATAACCCGCGAACAGTTTATATTTAATCGCAGACCCGGAAACCGATAAATATTCGCTCGTCCAGATTTATCCGCTATACCAGCTGCATGTTGGGAATATGTTTTGAGGTCGATGATATTGCCTGTAACACGCGATGCTGCTGGCATGGTTGGCCTTAAACAAATTAAATCAATTGAAGAGGAAAGGGTTAGCGTGCATTGTAACTGATATAGCTAAACATTCATTGTCTCGTTTCTTATTAATTCGCGAATAACGATTTATTTTATACGGACAATTTAAGACAATGGACAATTGTAATGCGATCATTGTTTCACGATGTGCCATCGCGTAAGTTGCGACGCGTAATCGTCCTCGACGGTCATGTGACTCACTATCGTAGTGTATAAACAATTACAACCCGTAGAGTGGGTTGCCCTGGCTGGGGGGCGCACAGTGGGAAATTTTCTGAGTTATTTTCTTTAATGTTATTGATATCCTTGCGTCTCACATAATTTCTAGTTACAAAGTTCTACATTTAGTAATAGTAACCGGTTCAAAACAATTTTATCGTCTGTAAACAGTCTGTAATGGCCGATTAATGGCCTATAATGGAAGATTACGTCAATCTGCATGTATCGTTAAGTACCGAGTACTCGTGTTCGTAAAACGGAACTCAATACAACTACGTCCGCCTTTCATTAAGTCAACAGTCGACAATCGGTATTAATTGTGTACATTGAGCGGAACATCGATTACATAATAACTGTTATTTTCTCGCTATGCTATCGTTTATTATTGCGTTTCGTAAAAGAAACTGTCTGCATTTTTATACTATTTAGATGAATATCGCGATTACGAAAACGAGAGGAAGAATTAATTTTCTCTTTTTTAAATACGGAAAACAGGATCGAATACTTTTTATTTTTATCATTCAATTAAGTAAATTATGTTAAGTATATGTAGATATTTTTATTCAAGCTATGAGATCGAAGAAAATAAACAATCCAATCGAGATAAAAACTGATAGCGAACAAATTTACTTTAGATCAAAGAATCACAGTCATGGCGTGAATGAAAATCACGACCGTGATCGTGATATTGCGATCATTGTGATAAATCACGGTTAGTCATTTTGCACGATATCACTAGTAGAATTCCGTGGGCCTGGGAGTTCTAATTTATCCTCCTCCGAAAACAGCAAGTCCTCATCATTCGAAATTCGCACCTTTTCCCCTACTACAAGAAAGTAGGGAGACAGTGGTGGTACGGGAGGAAACATACATATGTATAATGATGAAGTCTAAGAATGGGCGAAGAACCTAAGCGGGAAAAGTGTCGCGTATGACTCGCGAGTGACAAGTTGGAACCCCCTACTCCCTGTCGTAGCCAGTGATGAGGTATCGCGCGATTTCCACGCGCATGTGCGAAAATTTTAGCGTCAGTAACGTACAAAGTTCGGCTACACTGATGTACCTTGGTCACCCTGCCCAATTTCGCAAAGTTCATCATCATTTGATTTTTAAATATGAATGTATAACACACGTGCGTTGTATTAAAATTTAACATTATACATTATACTATATTCAGCATATACTAAGTATATGATAAATTATGCTATACATGTACAGTAAAGATGGGCGAAGTTGTTTGGTGTCATTTTAATCAGAAAAGTGTCGCAAGTGTATTGGTAAAATTGAATAAAAAATAAGTAAAAAATAAAGAAGTCGACGCGGTCTCAAAAGAAATCTAATACAACACACACATGTTGTACATTCATATTTCAAAATGAAATAATAAGAAATTTTGCGAAATTAGGCAAGATGACCCACGGTACCACAGTTCAGCACAACGCGTACGTTGCTGACGTGAAAATTTCCGCGCATGCGCGTGGAAAACATAATATTTCGTCACTGAGCGTACGCGTGGATAGAGAAACGGGGATGAACGAGTTGTGCAGCGAGGAAATTGGTGGGAGACAGAAGCATTTGAGGGGCTCCTATTCGTACCTTGCCCAGGCTTGTCGTAGATCAAGATAACAAGTGTTACTTTGAACATAATAAAACACAACTCAAAATGTAAAACCCCATTATGAACAGTCCCCCTTATCTCGCGCAAATAATGTCATCAGCATTCGAAATTCAACAGAATTCTCGACATCCGAGGGCAAGATTTGCTGCTCTAATTTTGCAATTGTTTGCCTGAAGAAAGTCGAATTTTCGAAATACAGTTCGCTCCGGAACTCGAGGCTATTCTGTCAAGAATATTTGGACCACTGACATCTGGATTTATCCGTACTGAATTCTTTTGCGAATAGTCATTTTCCCGATGTGTCATGATTCGATATAGATTTGATCAAGCGAACAGCCAAATTTTAAATGACGTGTTGGCAAAACCGTGTTCGCGGTGTCGTAGAAAAATTAATGAATTACCTGAATCTAGTTCTGCTTGTTCGATAGCCTCGTCAGCGGTCTTGAGCCAACAAGGTTCGTGGCCCGGTATTGGCATTGAAGGTTCGTTCACGTAAGTAAAATAACTTTTCTTCGATGCTACAGAACTGGAAGTCCGGGAGCTGGCCGTCAACATATTCAATGTTTTCGTGAGGGTGGTTATTCGCTTTAGAGTCGCCATGGTTCAGCGGATACACCGTGATCTTCTGTCACTATAACACGAGGACACAGTGTCGAGTGGAACGACGATAAAACTGTTAGGCGATTCAAAGATCCGGAATACGGAAAAGCCGCGATTAAACGAGCCAACAAGATTACCGGATTTCGATAAGATTCCGCGGAAATTCGATTTTATCGAACAATATTTTATATCCTCGAACCAACCGCCACCGTGTCTCACAGTGCAGTTGCGCCTCTTCGGCGCGAAATTATCGGGAACAACGAACAGCGAATAACTCTGTATCTGAAAGTAGCACTACTACACCGATTCAATTACGAATGACAGCAGATTTTGTCGCTAGATGGCTACAGACGATATCTAATTCTTGCGTGATTAGGGTCACGATGCTGTCGTTTGAACAGAATTAATCGATTTCTGTAAAGATAAAGGAGTTCTGATCATTCGAACTTTGTGAATAAATAATATGGAAAGGGGTTAACATGAATTTTGTAGTATCTCTGGAGGAAAGGAAGTTGTCTGATTGTAAAGTTAATTCTCAGAGTACTTACTAGATGGCACTCACGAATTTTTAAGATTATGCTCAATTATGCTTGATCGTTCTGTTCAAATCAAAGAGAATACGAGAATGCTCATGCTTGGATCTCTCTCTTTCTGCCACTATTCTTGTCAGAGTAGACAGAGACAGAGCATATTCGGGCTCAGAATTTAGCAAGGCATTTCTTTGAACCCAGATCTTTTTTACATCGTGCACATCGAATTCGACCTGTTTTCTCAAACAACAATTGAGCTTTTTACAATTTATAGAATACAGACGATTGTAATAATATTAAAACTGTTTTGAATTAAATGGTATGGCAGTTTTCACTGGCGCCTCAGGTTCTGTTCTATGTTCGAATTCTGAATAAATTCCGACACATCTGAAATTGAGTAAACATTTCCCTACTGTGTTTCGTCAATTTTTAATAATTTTTATGGTTGACAAGTCCCTGCGCAACTTGACACAATCACAATTGAGTGTTGCGCGCGTAACAATTCAACTACGATGGTAACCAGCAGAATTTTTATGACTTTGATCAATAAATATCCTGTGATAAAATGCATATTATCTTCTCGTAGAATTCCTAAAATTATCAATAATATTTTTCTACGACGACATAGGACTCTGCGAAGCGGATTTTATTTATAATAAACTTATAATGAATTAACAGTTGAAGCCACGTGATCGCACGTGCCCCTGTATCTGTCTTTGTCAGATACCTATTCTCCACTTTATCTGCAAGGTTGAGCAAATTAAGTGTACAGCAAATTGGTATGTTGTGACACGTACCGATCGTATAATTATCAAAAAGTCTCGCATCTTTCACCGTTAACATTTCTCTTGAATCCTATCGATTCGTTCGATTGCATAACATATTATTTCTTCGATTTTAGTCGAACATTCGAAGTTACCCCCACCCTTCACGTTTCGGTCTGTCTTCTTTCATCGAAGCTCTAGTGGCAGTACCTTCTGCTGTTTGGCCGACGTAACAGATCAGGGAAATCGCTCGGCAAAATGTATTCGAAAACCATCGGAGATCGCCAAGCCTCTCAGGAACATGTTTTGGCTGTTTCGAGGGACTTCGTCGCACAACCCCGACTCAGTAAGTCACGGTATTCTTTTCTCAAGAAGTACGAGCGTAAATTCACAAAGTAGAAACACTCGACGTAAACTGGGCGTAGCAGCGGATCGATTTGCAACTAGTCAGCTGATCCAAAACTGTTCGCTCTATTATCGTTTATGAAAAATTCGAGGAGATTGCGCTGCTAACACGAACAAACGTTCCAAACAATCGATTATTTTTAAATTTGAAAAACAATTTGCGAACAGATTATAGTTTCCTCAGGGAAGTGCTCGTTCGACTATCATGTGACTAGAGGCATAGACACTGACATAATGAATTTCACGATTTGTCGTATCGGTGGTTTAGATGTGCTTAAAAATAAATGATTAAATTGATTTCTATTCTTTCAGCGTACAAAACTGTGTCGGGTGTCAATGGACCCCTGGTTATATTGGACGAAGTCAAGTTTCCAAAATTCGCGGAAATCGTCCAATTGAAGCTTGCCGATGGATCTCTGAGATCTGGCCAGGTTCTAGAAGTATCTGGTTCGAAGGCAGTGGTTCAGGTGTTCGAGGGTACCTCTGGTATCGATGCGAAAAACACTCATTGCGAATTCACCGGCGACATTCTTCGGACTCCAGTGTCCGAGGATATGTTGGGCCGTGTATTCAATGGATCTGGAAAGCCGATCGACAAAGGACCTCCGATTCTTGCGGAGGATTTCTTAGACATTGAGGGTCAACCGATCAATCCCTGGTCGCGTATTTATCCCGAAGAAATGATTCAGACGGGTATCTCTGCCATCGATGTTATGAATTCTATCGCTCGTGGTCAGAAGATACCTATTTTCTCGGCAGCTGGTTTGCCCCACAATGAGGTAATTTACTTTTCAATGGTACAGGCAGGGGGTTAATAATTGTGAAAATTTCATGATGTTACACTGTATGATTTTATTTAGATTGCCGCACAAATTTGTCGTCAAGCTGGTCTTGTCAAGGTCCCTGGAAAATCGGTCTTGGATTCTCACGAGGACAACTTTGCTATCGTATTCGCGGCCATGGGTGTAAATATGGAGACCGCTCGTTTCTTCAAACAAGATTTCGAAGAGAATGGTTCTATGGAGAACGTGTGCTTGTTCTTGAATTTAGCCAACGATCCTACCATCGAAAGAATTATCACTCCGCGTCTTGCTTTGACTGCAGCCGAATTCTTAGCTTACCAATGCGAGAAACACGTTCTAGTTATACTTACAGATATGTCCTCTTATGCCGAGGCTCTTCGTGAAGTATCAGCCGCCCGAGAAGAAGTACCGGGCCGACGTGGTTTCCCTGGTTACATGTACACTGATTTAGCTACGATATACGAACGGGCTGGCCGAGTAGAAGGCCGTAATGGTTCCATCACTCAAATCCCAATTTTAACTATGCCGAACGACGATATCACTCACCCTATTCCCGATTTAACTGGATACATTACCGAGGGACAAATCTACGTTGATCGTCAACTTCACAACAGACAAATTTATCCACCTGTTAACGTACTTCCATCTTTATCTCGTTTAATGAAGTCTGCCATCGGTGAGGGCATGACCAGGAAAGATCACTCCGATGTATCCAATCAATTGGTATGTATCACTGTTACGAGCGATTATTTTTTAACTATTCAGATATTCTACATTTATGAATTATTTCGTTTTAGTACGCCTGCTACGCTATCGGAAAAGATGTACAAGCTATGAAAGCTGTTGTCGGTGAAGAAGCTTTGACACCCGACGATCTATTGTATCTGGAATTCCTCTCGAAATTCGAAAAGAACTTTATTTCTCAGGGAAGCTACGAGAATCGTACCGTCTTCGAATCACTAGATGTCGGTTGGCAATTGCTGCGTATCTTCCCCAAAGAGATGCTCAAGCGAATCCCAGCCAGCACCCTCGCAGAATTTTATCCAAGAGATTCCCGCCATTAATTTTCTTTTTTATCTTATAATTCAATTTTCATCTTCCTGAAAACTCCACGAGGAATGGAAAATAAAAAGATTATAAACCAGGCCTGACCCAATAGCAAAAACGAAGAGAACGGAACTTGGTGTAAACAGGATTTTCACGGAATTTTTTTTTAAACAAATTGTAAAAGTTGAATCAATTTATTTTCGAGAGATTGTAAATTATGAGATTAGATAATAATGTTAAGCGTGTGCCAGTAAAAAATAATGTCTGCACAAAACATGTAAAGGTCAGAGCCATGTTATACTGTTGAACGTTAATTCTGTAGCGTTATTGTAATTTTAATTATAATGTTTTCTGTCGTATTCAAATGTTCGCTTACAGGAAGTGATTGTGTAAAGTGTAATATATTACTCAGTATTAACATAGAAGAAAAAAAAAAGAAAGAGATTGCGAGATCATATCACTTTTTTGTCCTACATTCCAATAGATTTTCGTTTGCGCTTTCACGAAACAGAAAAACGGAAAAACAATGTTCGTTCGATGTTGTTGCAAATGTCTAAACTTGTATGGATAAACAATTTTTTAAACCATATTCGGCAAGCACTCTTGTTGCTTCGATGTTATACATATAGAATAGTATTCTTGTTTCAGAATAAATATATAAAATATAGTTTAAATATACATGAATTTGTTGACGATACTACTTAGTGTAACTAACAGCCCAAAATGCAGATGCATGTGCACGACGTGAAAACTTACACCCGTGGAAACGAAAGAAAGTTGATCACGAAAAACCATATATTGTTTGTACATGTTCTGTTTGCTTTTTATTGTTCCACAAAAACAGGGATGTAGTCTGGATCGAGAAAACATATGGTTATAGATAACAACTTATAAACTATATATGTTCATTCTGTGCAAAACATGATGTTACATATGTTCAGAATCTGTAATTAGATCTTCCATAAATTTGTATATATTATTTTTGACCGATTAGCTGTCAAGTTTTGGCTGTTAATTGTTGTACTGCTAATTGGACACGGAGTTCGATGCAAGCATCCTTTTCTTCTATGATACTGTGGATTAAAGTGGTCATTTTTTTCTGAAATCGAACGAAACGAAGATATAGATAATACCGATTAGAAAATCGTTTGTGCAATTATACGTAGATACGATGAAAGTACCTCCAGTAACTGATTTTCTTTATCCAATTGAACCATGGCTGTCCATTCAGCTTCATTCGGCGAATGTACTCTTCCTGGTTTTTCTGGCTTCTTCTTCTCTGGACCTCTTTCTGACAACATTTCCGTTAATTGCTTGATTTCATTTCTCTCTTGATTTATTCGTGACTTTAGTAACGCCTGCATGTTTAATAATTCTTCATAAATTAAGCTTTCCCTTAACTTATCTATAATATTCTCTGGTTCTGGTTCTACTGTTGAAGCTGAAATAATATTTTCGATTATGTTGAGATGTTACGTTAATTATACAGCAGAGAAAATAAATATTCCATAGGTTTATTCTTACTGCTCTCGTTTGTTTTGGATGCTGCAGTACTGTTTTGTTCACTGGATTGCGACACAAGCGTAGTCGGCTCGGCAGCATCAACGATATCTTTATCATTGGTTTGACTACTTCTTTCGCTTTGATTACTATTCGTACTTATTGGTTCCTTACCGTCTTCCGAGGTATGAACTTTGTTAATCTTCTTCAACGTCAACACAGACGTTGTTTGAGTTTCAGATTTCACGTGTGTCGAATCCTCTTCTTCGACTTTAACTTTCTGCACCGTTGATTCAACTACATTTTCATCGGTCGATTTGACTTCCTCGTCTAAGCTTTTCTGCGCGGCACCTTCCATTTTCTGAACTGTTTTATATTTTCTCTGCACAGGCAAAAGAATATCATTGACACGGAATATTCGTATACGTTTGTTACTGTAATTTGTTATAAAGTCGAACCTTTAATTGCGTTATCATACGTTGCACTTCCCACAATTGTTCCTCGCGGGACTTGGTAACAAAGCCTGCATTCATTTGCATATGTATTTGTGACAGTAACGATTCTTGCTTGGAAAGTTCAGCAGCGATCGTTTCCACCGTGTCTGGCAAATTGACACTGCCAGATGCGAGCGGTGGGACATACTTTGTTAACAGTACATTTGGAAAGAGAGCTTTGCAATGAAATAACAGAGCTAGTAACAATCTATGACTCATTTGTAAAACAGGACTTAATGTCATTGAGATGGTCTGGGCATTCATTTTTGTCGTTTTCTCCTGAAATCAAGTTTCCTGTTACATGAATATCAATATGCAGTGTTGTCTCAGTTTTCAGATCATCATTAAGCGTGATCATTTTCTAATGAAATTTTCAAATTCGTTCGACGTACTCGCGCTGTGACATGATCCAAGTGCAATATGACCCATGCAAGAAGAACCTTGTTGCATTCTGGAAGCTGTTGAGTGAGCTGTATCAATTGTGCTTCTCTTTGCGCAACATCTTTAGTGGATGCAGCTTGCTCGAACCTAGAGATTGTCTCGCTGTTCTCCAGTACAGGTTCCGGTAACTCCCTGAAATACAAACATTCTTACAACAGTTCTTTCTATACAAAATCAAATCGTCGAAAAATCATAGGATTCGAACCTCAGAAATAATATCAACAGGCTTGTAGCTACTGTTGGTTCAAACTCGGACATATTTACATGTTCCCTGTTGTTGTAAAACTTTTTCAAATACTGAACTTTCGACTTCACCCCTGGAACTTTGTACAAACTCTCCACGTTCATGCCATTTTCTTCCACAAAGTCAATACAGTCTCTTACAACTAAGGGCAGTTCAATGCCGTCATGACAACGACTTCGTTCCACTGCTAAATGCAAGCTCACCCCAAATATCGGTTGCTCTTCTAAACAAACAATTTGACAAAGATTGAACATTCTGAAATTTCAGAAGAACAGAAGCAAGAAAATTTTCTATTTAACATTGTGTTACCTCCAATGTCTAGACAGTCTTCTCCGGTATGCTTCCCTTTCTTACGGTCTTTTAGTTTCTGTTTAGCCTTATCCTTCTCCTTCTCCTTGCGTTTCTCTTTATCTACATCCTTTTCATCCTTGTCTTTCTTCTTCTTATCTTTCTCTTTCTCAGCATCTTTCTCTTTACCTTCTTTTTCTCTAGACTTCTCTCGTTTCTCCTTCTTCGAAGGAAACTTGAAGGCTTTGGTCTTTTTCGACTTTGACGGACTTCTACAAGTTGAATCTCTTATTCATTCGATCGGTACATCGATAAAAACAAAGATGTTATAATGATAAATCTTCTTCCCATCTGTGATCTATTCATTCTCTCTTTGTAAATATATTACAACGACTTTTATGATAAAATACACATTCACTACTGTAATGAGAACCAAAACAATTAACAATATCAAATCATAAATATTCGCTATAAGTTTGTTCTCCATTTGAAGATAAATGGGCTTTGTATTATTGACTAACTGTGTGCACACAGAATACAAATCAATACGCCTAATTTTAGATCAATATGAAGCTTAATTAACACAACAGTGCCAACAATATGTGAAAATTAAAATTACTTTGTAGAACTATAACACTATGGGAGGTGACATTGACAAACATTTTCGTGTCATCAATTATTCCATGTAGAAGTTTTTCAAAAAACGAGCGAAATGTTTGATAGAATAGAATTTAATTAATTAAAACGTCGACGTAAATATGAACGACTTCGTGTAGGAATGGTGAGGGTTGATCAATGAAATGCTCTAGTATTGAATAATTCAATGAAATAGGATTACTTAGTTTCTTGCTCCTCGTCGGGGGAACTTTCACCCTCTAGTGTGGCATATCCGCGATCTTTTCGATCTTTTTTCTCTTTGCGTTTACCGCCTAGGAGTTCTTTCTTCGAGTGTTTCTCGTGTCCACCTTCGTCGCTAACTAAAAATGTATTTACATACGCACACGTTACACAGAACGATTAATAAAAATTAATATAAATTCTTGACACATTGCTACAACATGTCATTAAAGCGAAACAGAAATATTCACAACATTCGATAGTTGCACACGGATGACAGGTGTATAACCTCTTATCGAAATTGCTACGTAAATTCGTGGGAGTAATTAATCTGACGAGCAACAATACGTACAGTCACTTTCGTTACTTTTCTTGGCGGATTCCGACGCGTACAATCCCGGAAATTCTTTCTCTACGTCAGGGCTTTCGAAATCCATTCTCCGTCGCTCGAGATGTGTTTTAGTTTTAGCCGACTTAAAAATTCTAGTGACGAACTATCGATTATTACGCTCGAGCTTCCCGTCTCGATTCTTCGTAATCGTTCTATCGTGAAATCGATCGCTTCGAGCCCGCGAAATTTTCATAATTTGAACTTTCCCTTTTTTTTTTCAACCGAGAGTCTCAGAGTCGAAATCTTACGAGACTCTGTTAAGTCGCTGTTTTCCGTACATCGGAACGATTCCATGGCTTAAAAACAAAGCCGTCGGCTTCTTTGCCTGCCATGTACGTAAAGTATGCTTCTTTGAACGATACGTCTGGAAATTTTCCATAATCCATCGTGTTCCACATCGATCGTGCATATACAACGCGATCTTTGCGAACCTGGCTGTGGAATATCGCCTTTTTCTCCGCGATCTGTAAAAGAGTATAATGATCTCTGCAAACACAATATTCCATAGCAAAAACAAACTTGTTCTTTTATTTTGTCGGCGTTGTCGAAAGTCAATTTTCTTAGTTGAACTTTGGTCATGCCTATCGATGGGGGATCGGACAACGACGAGTCTCTAACACTTCTCGCGTTCCACTTCTCGATGCTCTTCCGCACTGATTCGTCTTAAATAACGTAATCAAATTGGTACAACGTATACTAGTTGTATATCATAATGAGCAGACTGCGAATTTTTATGCAATTATGAAGAAATTGGTTGCGTGAAATATGAAACATTTAATGTAACAATTCTTCAAAACATTTTTATTTTGCGTAAAGATCCGTGGTCTAGCAACAAGAAATAAAAAGAAAACAATATCTACATTTATCCGTACTGCTAATAGCAATTCCGTCCCTATACATCAGCCAGTATCTCAATTGCGGTAATAGAAAGCACCTTGGTAATTTTGCGAATAGAAATCCTTCTGTTGCCATTTTGTTTAATTCATCCTAAACATTGAATTCTCTATGCGTTATTGTATTCATTAATGAAATTCAAGCGAAAAAAAGAATTATTTTACCTTTACGATAATCATAAAAGAAGTTTCTTCAGACATTTCCATGTCTTCCTCGGCAACAGCTTCCTCTGCAATTTCTTCTTGCGTGCCGGTAATCTTATCTCGTAAAGGAGAATTGCTTTTACCTCCTCTAGATCGACTTCTTGAGGGGTTTTGCAATCTCCTTGGTACATCTCCTCCTACAAATTTTAACGCCTCTGTCTTCTCTCTGTCTCGGGCTTCTTTTTGTTCAGATCTTTTAGGAGTATTTACAACATTCTGTACGTTTTCTTCGTTCTTAATGCCGTCTTTAGACTTCCGCCGAGGAGTCATTCTTCTGCCTTGAGAATGTCTCTGCAGTTTCGATCTCCTGGTATCATCATCCTTACTGTTCCTATACATACTACTTGATCTACTCCGGTGTTTGGACCTTCTAGAAACCACCATTGTACTGTCGTTCTCCTCTAGATCTTCATCTTCTGAAGCAGTATTCGAGTGACAAGGTTTGTTACAACTATGAGTACCGTGGGTGTCGTATACTTTATCGGGCACATGAATTTGTCTGTATGCTTCCTCGGCGGCCTTTTTCCTTCTACATTCCTCAGCACGTTGCAATTCCTCTGGTTTCGGCAATGGGCCAGGAGGAGCGTCGATGGGTGACCAATGTCGATGTAGACAAACGCATGGTATCTTTTCTGCGCTTGGCTCGGGTGTTTGAATAGGTGTAGCCATATGGACACCAGCTACTATCGGTTTGGGTGGTTCTTCAGTGTAATTTTCAACAACACCATTTATAGAATATGTAACATCGTCTATATATTCGTCTTCTCTTGGAATCCTTTTTACTCCTGATATCAACAACTTATTGTCCACAACCACCGGTTTCGAGATATTTTCGACATTAACGAACGGCTGTTTTTTCATGGATTTCAATCTTTGCTGGCGTTCTTTTCGCTTGATCTTTTCTTCTTTATTCTCGAGTATTTTCCTTTCATACTGACATTCGCAGACCGGTCTTTTCACAACGAGTCTCGCTTGGGGTAATCGACAACCCATTTTATTGAATTTACTGCACTTCAACCAACAAGGCATCGAGTCTCTGCATCGTGTATAATAGTCGATCAATCCTACATCATTGAGCGCTAATTTCCATCGTTCTTTCGGCGGTTTCGCTTCTACTAAGCTCTGTCTGGTTTTTTCAAGCTCTTCCATCGCTTTCTCTGCTTCGAAATCTCGACCTTGTGCTTGGATATCATATGTGTCCACAAACTCGTTACACCCGCAAGGTTCGTTTCGCTTTAATGACACCGAGCTTTTTGGTACGCTATAGTGTTCCAGGAACTTTAGATTTTTATCTACGCGTTTATCGAGGCACATATCGTACGGAGATTTGTTGAGATCGTATTCGGGTACATATTCGTCGCTCCTACGGGGACTCGGAGGCGGAGTGTGATAAATAATACCTTCTATCACCTGCAGCTTCTTATCTTCTTCGTTTTTCTTCTTCCTAAATAATTTAGTATTAATGTGCTCTGCATCATCTTTCTTTCCTACTGAACCTCCAATGTTATACATCAGCACTTTTTTCTTCTCTCGGTTTTCGCGACAAACGCATGGTTTCCCTCCAGGTCGTACATCTATCGTTTCCGGAGGATAATCTGGTTCGCTCAGATAAACCAAAGTCTTTTTCGTTGGCAATTGTTGCTCCGATTTTGTCCTCCAGCCACACGGTCCCTTACTTGGTAATGTTATATCAGTTTCTTCCACTTTCTCCGTGGAATCATCTTCAACGTGTACATGTCCATATTCGTGTGTACACGTTGTCGGAGACTTTTCCGGCAGATCTACTGGTTTAATATTAGGAGGATAGTTCTCGGGAGACATCAACACGTTTTTCAAGTTCAAAATCTGCTTTCTTGGATCGTCACCGTCGTCTTCGCTGGTTACCGTCTCTTTTCTTTTCTGCCTCTTCTTATTTAAACTAGACGATCTAAATTCCTTTTTCTTTCCTATAGAACTTCCGCTCGCATTAATTGTTCTCCCAGATGTAGCACTTTTACTTCTGCTATCGAGTTTTTCATTCTTTTTACTAATCTTACTTTCACTACCTTTCGCCATTTTAGATACCGGGCTTTCGCTTGATTTCGATTTGGCCTCTGTCTTCTTGCTCGAACCATCGCCTCCTTTCATGTCTAAATTCGCGGTTCCAGAAACTGTGGGTTTTTCAAGTTCCTTCTTCCGAGGATTATTAGCTTTTTCTTGTTTCGATGACGTATAGTCGCTTGTTCTATCGCTTTTCGTGTTTTTCTTGGACACCGTTTCTACAGATTGTGCTCGAGATTCTGGAGGTTTTCTTTCTGACTTCTCCTGTCGTTTATCTGTTTTCTCTTCTATTTTCGACTTTGTGGAGGATTCAGGTTTCGAAGTTGTTCTCGGTTGTGCAGAGGATTCTGATTTCGAAGTTGTTTTCGGTTTTGCGGAGGATTCTGATTTCGAAATTGTTTTCGATTTTGCGGAGGATTCTGATTTCAAAGCTGCTTTAGATGGGCCCTTTTTTGGAGGAGTAGCTGTTTTCTGTTTATCTTTCTTCGATTTTGAAGTGTCTTGTTGGAACGAAGGCTGAGCTTTTTCATGATCATGTATTTGCGATTTCGATTCTGCAGGAGTCGCGTTTGGATTAGGAGAACTAAGTTTCAGCAAGGCTTTGAAATCTGTTTCCGATTCTTTCTCCGATGGTGCTGTACGACGTATGTTCCATACATCATCGTAACCAGGATAAAGAGGATCTGGCACAAATTTTTTCTTTGCTTTCTCCTCTTTGATCTTCTGCTTGCTAGCTAAACTATCTGGACTCATTTGGCATCTATGATCTCTGCTCTTCTTCTTCTCTTTCTTCACTTCTACAGTCTTCGTCGTTTCTACCGCCTCTTCTTCCTCCTCTTCCTCCTCTTCTTCATCTAATTCACCAGGTATTTCTCGCAAATCTAATATCTTTTTTTTCATTGGTATTCGTTCACCAAAAGGTCCTTTACAGACGGCTCGGCCAGGTTTTGTTCCACACGGAGGACCCTGTGTGACGCAACGATGCGAGTACGAATTCGACAAATTTTACTATAGAATATTTAACAATATCGGGTTATACGTATAGAGGAAATACTGAGTGAGAGGGAGAAAAAGGAAAAAACAAAATAGTAAAGAGAAAGATAGGAAAAAGATAGTTCAAAATGTGTCTATTAAAAAATATCTACCCTTAATATTTGTTTCCTCAATTTTTCTTGTTCTTCTAACTCTTGAGGAGTCAAAGTATGCAAAGTACCCCAAGGTGCTCCGCAAATGCCCATACCATGTTCGTCCCCGCACGGTTTGAAGTCCGCGATGCTGTACATTCTCTTCTCTGCGAAAGGATCTAGGGATTTCTCCTTCGCTCTCTTTGCTTGCCTCTTCGCGTCCATTATTTGACGATAAAATGGATTTCTCCTGCACGATTTATCGCCAGGATATTTCTTGCAGGACACCGCAGGAGCTTCGTGGGGTCTAAATTTTTTGCCGAAGCACAAACCCTCCTGTTTTGTCCACGGTATGTGATCGTGGCTTACTTCCGGTGTTAAACCTTTAGCCGATATTTGTTGAATGGCACACTCGCACGGTGGAACGTTTTTCGGTGGTGGAGGAGGTGGACGTTCGATGATTCTGGATGGTTGATGTATGATCTCGTCTGTGATCCCGGAAATAAAATATTGTGTTTCGCCCTTAGAATCGGTAATTCCGTTTATCATCAGTTTGCAGTCGAGAATGTCTTCCGAAGGTATTACTTCCACCAAATTAGTCGTTGATTCCGGTGGTGTAGCTGCAGGTGAATGCATCGCCATTGATCCTATAATACATCTGTCGTAGAAAGGAGTAAGAAGTTTATATTTTCGAATGAAATATTATCCGACTGTATTACTTTTACTAGCATAATTCCCACTAGAAAAATCAACGGCTGGCTTATTTCTGGAGGTATGCCACTAATTTATTTTTAGCACGTAGGCAATTATATATACAGTATATAATAGATTACTTGTTCTTTTTACTGTCTTCGGCTATAGTGTCTATCACGATATACGGTTTTCTCATTTCCTTCCCTTTTATATAAGACTTCCTGCTTTGTCTGCAGGAACAACAGTTGTCGCATTTAGGACCTGGGAACACCAATTTCGTTATAGCTTTTATCCTCTTCACCAATTTGTCCATTTCCCTTTCCCTTTTGCGATACTCTTCGTCTACGTTTTGCAACCATTCTTGCCACTTCGGAGACAAATTCTTTCTACCGCTCGGATAGATTTTTTTGGGTCCATCTCCGAGTTTCAATACAGCGAAGAAATTTTCATCACTATTCGTTGGCGTCACGTTTGCTATGCCAGACATTTCATACGTTATAGGACACGATGGTGGATCTTCCGATGCTCCAGATACGATGTAGTGAGGATGTTTCTCACCGAGCCAAGACTTTGTGTGCGGTTTCGGGGGTTGTAAAACTCCTACGATAGACGTACACGTCCGAATAAATATTTCAAAGTAATTGTATACGCTTCATCCGTATAGTATCGAAAGAAATACCGCATATTTTATACTCTACTGGTCCTGGTTTCTCGCTAACTCCGTTAATCGTAAAATCAAATACTTTACTGCCATCGGGTAATTGTGGAATATCAGAAATAGACTCTTCCTTATTCATCCATCTTGTCTCTTGTTGCGAACTTCTCCTCCCTAATACATAAGTCAAAATTAGCACTGTATAATTATTTCCTAGTTTAGACTCTGGAGTAACATACCTCTACTATTGTGTCTTTTCATGGTACTTCCTCTGTGCTGTTCTTTAACTAAAGCAGAACTCGTTCGCGTCCTATTTTCATCTTCTTCTTTCGCAGAAAATCTACTTTGTTTCTCTTTTCTTGGAATACTCGAACTTCTTTCCGTGTGATGCAACTTATTAGCATTGAAACTTCCTCCACCTCTCTTTCTATCTCCTCTATTATCTTCTTGATTACGACTCGTTTGCGTGTTCACGTTGTTAGACTCGGTTAAAATGCACTCTTTAGGTGGTAATATTAATTTCGGTAGCGGCACTAGTTGATAGCGTGCGCTCCAATTTTGGACGCGATTATAATAAGCTGCCCAATCTGAGCGTACAAAGAGATCTTCTTCGTAAGGTGATTCTTTTTTCTGTCTTAGCGGCAATGTCGGCGGTAAAGCTACAGCGTAATTGTAAAGATTAGTTTCTACTTTTAATTTCGAAACATACACGGTACAGAGATCATACGTTTAACGGGAATCTTTGGCATTGTCACAGGAGGTAATCTCTCGTGCAGTTCCATTATTGCTTCCGGCAGAGTTAAGAATGCAATAGCTGACAAAATGATCCTTTCGTTACAGTCGTAAAATTGTTCTGAAATCGTAAAGATACCAGTGATGGGTAATCTTAATAAATTCTACAAAATTTCAGACGACAAAACAACAAACTGTAGTCTTCTTCTTCAAAATAATTTCCTGTTAAAACTTTGTAGATTTCTCGCAGAAACGTGATTGCATTGCAATTAGAAGTTTCTTGTAATTTTCTAATGATACTTGGTGTAAGTAGGAAGAATGTAGACATTATCCCAATGTCCACAAGCATCCTTTCCGTGCGTCCAGACACCATTTCTTCGCAGTCACTGCGTATTACACATTGCAGCATCATTAAGTTTTTCATCTATTAAATTTCAATTCTCTATTATGTTATTAATAATTAAGTTTGAGCAATTATTAAACAATAAATGCTCTGTACTTGGTCGACAGAAAAATCTTGGTACCATCTTGGAATCTTAGCCAATTCTGCTTTCGTGGCCCGATTAACTGAAATAAATTACAAACATATTAAACTGTGTTCGATCTGTGATATTCGAAAAGCACTGTTTAACAAAAATGTAGTGAGTTTACATTTTTCACTTCCCATTTCGGTATTTCTCCTCATTTCTTCGTTATAAGTTCTCTGTTTTTTTGTCCATAAAATATTCTTTGCTGCTTCAATTTCATCTTCTATATACGATTCTATTGGTCCCAATTGATTTTTTTGTGTTTTCTTGTCAAACATGTTTATGTATGCAGGCCCACCCCCACCTCGAGCCCTACCCAGACCCCAGCCTAACCCAGGCTGTCGTAGATCTTGTGCAGTCTGCCCCAAATGTAATAATTTACGTTTGTAATCTCCAATATCTTGTTCGGAAGCATGATTAATAAACTCGGTTCGAAATTTCAATACTGGACCCTCATTTATTGTATTTGCAGATACGAGCGGAGGATTGTAAAGAAATTTATCTTTGTCATTGTATTTTGACAATGGATCAGCATTATCCGGTGAACAACAGAAGCCATAAGGTTTTAAAATTTCCAGATCCTTTTCGTGGTGCCTGTTTCGAATTTAAAGCTAGTTATAGTTGTCTTTAATTTATATCTACAAAATGTTTCGGGTTTACCTTTTGTGATGTGGTTTAGATGTTACGGTGGTCATTTCTGATTCGGAGGAAGAGACAATTCTGACTGAATGAAGTGAAGGACAGCGGTAATTAGAAATGTAAGGTGTTCATCTTTAGTGATCCATGGTGTTGGTGTGGTGGTTGTACTTGTAAATTTAATGGTGGTGTAATGGTTTTTAAGTTACAGATGGTTTTGTGGAATGAACGTGTCTGCAAACATATTGTATATAGGGTGATCCTGGAAACTGGGAGAAATTAGATGCCGAGCATAATAAAAGGGATCGAAAGGTTTAACAAAGAACGAAGTGCAATTGCGCCTGGCGGGTGCATCCACATAAAAAACAAGGTTATCAAAAGTTTGGACGTGTTATATTTAGTATATGTGATTCTTTTCTCTATGATCTTTTTCTACTTTTACTTAAAAAAAGGCACTAACTTGTCCCAGTTGCTAGAATCACACTGTATAATACAAGGCGGTACTTCAATAATTCTTATGCATTGTTAAAAATCTTTTTATTCTTATTCTGTACAGAACTTTGTATGTTAGTCATCGCTAAAACATCGTAATTGTCGCATAGGATGAAAGATTAATTAAAACGTTCAATATCATATTTCGGATTATCCGCAATATTATAAAATATAAATTCAGAACAAGATAAACAACGATCTACTTCGTAATATTGTACCAAGGGTTTGAAGCAGTTCGAAGTTCGAAATACTGATGGAGAACTATCGAGATACTATCGATAGTTATCGATAGTGCTCACTATCGAAAACTATCGATGATACAATTTTACCAGCGATAGTAGTTTTCTATTTCATTATTTTTTGCGTGATTTTGATTTGGATTTCTTACATAGTACGAACACAGTGGAATGTAATGAATAATTTTTTATATTTACGATATTTGTATATTTAAAAATAACAATAACGTCAATGGGAAGAGGACGCTGTAATCATTTTTGAATGTTTAGGTGTTTAGGTGGGCGTAGCATGGCGTAGCACGACAAGATGTGCGGTATATATTTTAACATTTCTGTGATATTATAGTGCATTTATAATATGTAATTCTTGTCTTTAGTAGCAGAGAAATAGTTTGATGTGTTAGCTAACCAAAATGCTCATCACAACGAATGACGAGTTTGTGCCAAAACACTTTATCATTTACACGTTTTATGGAGTAGAAACTTGTTTCTGTTGGCATGAAGATAAGGTAGTAATATTTCCATACACAAACGATGATTTCGTGTCTACCGAAGTACTGTCAGCTCCTGCTCCAATCAAAAGTATACAATGTTTTGCAAGCAGAATCTTTTTCATTTGCTTTCCGCACGGTGTATACAAACTTTCGAGGGACCGGGAGTTTGCTGTTTTAAGTAAAAGTGCAATTGGAATGGGTACGGTTTTCTACGAAGTACTGACACCAAGAAACAACTACCTTTACTTGGACAATAAACAAGATATGATGAACAAGCTTTTGCTGCAACTTTCTCAGAGGGAATGTGATTCGAACAGATTATCTGTCTGTACGCTGAATGCGGAGAACTCAACGCAACAATTTGTGCAGACCGTAACCAGAAATGACAGTAACGTTGAAAATTTATGTATACTAGCAATCGGAAAGAAAGTTCTAACATTAATAAACGAAACTGTCCAAATAGTATATAATAGTATTTATCCCATCAGAGATATAATACCTGTACAAGCAGATTCTAAGATCGCTGGTCTGCTGTTGCTCACCGATTGCGATAGCGTTGTTGTAATGCACTCCAAGAACAACACACTGACTTTTGAAAAGATTTTCTTAGGAGTAAATGTACAGACTATTTGCGCTGGTTTTGATCGATCGACCATGGACTCGTTATGGCTAGTATATTCGGATGAATGTAAATTGTATTACGGGAAAAAACAACTGTTAAAGGCAGACAGTGTTCAGCGGTTCAGCGTTCAAGACAATAGTATTCCTTGTTTGAGATATTATAATTCAAACATAATTTTAGGTTTAACCATGAACAATGAATTAGTAGAGTTTCCTATAGACAAGGTGGAGGAAGTATTGTCGAAGGAGCAAGATACTTTTATCGGCCTCACTGCAAACATGTTGAAAGGCACGGATCTTATAATGGACAAGATTTGTAAGGGAACTCAAGAACTACATAGACTGAACAACAGGTTACAGGCTAAAGAAGAGGAACTGAAAAGAATAAATTTGTACGCACACAAACAGAAATTACAATTCTCTCCGAACATATCATTGCACAGGATAGCTAATCTGTTACTTCTGTCTGTAACGTTTTCTGACAACCTTCCGAAAGACAGTTGGGTTGTGTTCAATGTAAAATTCGAAAACGAGACTACTTTTTGCATGAAGAAAGTGGAAGATCAAAAGACTGTAGTCGATATTTACATACCGGATGGCAAAATAGTAAATTCATTACAAGTTGCAACGGATTTGATTACCTGGAAGGAGGAAGGGTGTCCTTGGTGCCTTATAAGGAACTATGTAATCTATCCTCTCTGCGAGAAGAAGAAAAGAAAGAAACCGAGGGCGGGTAAGGCAGATTCCATAAATTCGAAGATCGCTATGCTCGAAAAACTTATACAGGATGGGAACATCGATATGAAAACATTGTCGGACATTAAAAGGAACGTGAGAAGAGAATGCTTGGTTGGGAACGACGTTTAATCGGATCTTCGTGAATAAGTATGCGCGTCGAATTTTATTAGAAAGAAATCGTACTCTGCTCAACGCGAGACGTTTATAAAATATTTCATTATATATTTTCGATTATTTTCCGATTCGTTCGACTGAACGTGCAGTCGTAATTAAAATTAGAATGATCTAAAAATGATTTGACTTGGAATTTTCCCATTCCCGATGTTGAAACTTATACGTGCTAGGTACAGGGTGTTTTATAATTTCTCGGTGACAGGTACTTCGACGATGCTGCCGATACTGCAGCTAGAGCTTTTCTTCGACTGTTTCTGTGGATTTCTGGAACTGCTTGGTGTTCGGACGCTGCCCAACCGCGTTTGAAACGCTTCCAAAGTTTTCCCGTTTTTCTTGGATCCTGTGCGTTCCGCGGTAGTCTTGGCATTCCCGTCGAGCTTGCGTCGCCACAATTTTACGAAACAGACTCGAAAGTTCTCGGAGAAAACACCGTACAACAAAGGGTTCACTATGACGTTCAGCTGCGCCGCGATCAAAGTCCAAACGAAGTGGTGCGATCGTAGGAAAAAATCTGTATTCTCGACTGGTCTGCTGCCGTCCACGTAGATCAATAGCATCACGGTGGTGATAGGTAGCCACATGACGAGAACGCAGAGCACGTTCAGCATTAGGATTCGCACGGCACGCAGATGCTTCTGTAATCGAATCTCTTCGTGTTGAGAAAGACTACCAGCTCGTCCTGGTCTGGCCGCGATGCTTGCGCTGGATAGCTTTCTTCCTGGCCAAGTTAGCAACGTTCCCATCACCGACAGTTCCGAATCTCTTCTACCAGTTGCGCCGCTCTCCAACCCCTGCGTTTAAACGCATATATATACACTTACTCGTCGGTTTCCTTTCGGAAGGTAAAAATGTATGGAGCCCAGAGCAAGTAGGTAATACTAAAGTGATAAACTGGAGCTTAAGGGGGTAGTCTCGTTTCCAGGGTTGCAAGAGTGCGGGATGTTCAGTTCTCGATAATGCAAAAAGATGGGGGTTTGTAGTAGCCAAAAGCGCTCTTTGTAAAAATCCGTAGCCCTGCAAACCTGGAGAAACGAGACTGCCCTCTTAGTACACTCTGGCTCTGTGTCCGTATGTTGGGTCGCATTGGAAGATCATCAATTGGACTTACTTGCGCGATGCACGAAACGGCCCATCTGCTTCGGGAGTCGAGGATTTTTTGAAAGATCCGCTGATAATGGTAGACAAGCAGAGTCATTGGTAGGAGGCAAGCTAAGACAACGATCGGCACGATGAAGCACAGGGAAATGCTGATGACGTCGCTTCGTGGGAAGACTAGAGTGCAGATCGTCAACTCGTTCGAGATCACCTGCGCATTTAGGGCGTATCAAGGAAAGCTGGAACAACGGGGATGCTAAGCGCATCTACACCGATCGTTTCTCGGAACCGTCTCGGCAAGTCCTGGTTCCTACGTTCCTACACGTGTTGCTATATCGTCGCGAAGTTGTTCGCGTACCTTTGATTTGAACCAAAATATCACAGGTAGAAAAAGGAAAGCCGCGACGATCCAGGTGACGAGACTAGCCGCTAGGACTCGGGGCCTGGTTAAAGCGCTTCTATAAGGAGCTACTGCTAAACATCGATGCCTGTCCATCGATATGAACGTCAACGTCCACAGAAGCACAAAGCCGCAGACACTCTATAACGTGAAACGTGTAAGAAGCCGCTAAATGAGAATGAGAGGCGAGAAGAAATACCTGGGAGTAGGGTAGCAGTTTGCAGATCGTTTCCCCGAGCCGCCAGGATTGGGTCAATCTGGTGTAGGCGATTGCTGGTACACCAGTGGTGAACAAAAGATCGGCGGCCGCCAGGTTCACCAAGCACAAGTTCGTTGGCGTTCTCATTTCTTTGTATCCGAGTATACAGCCGGCGATCCCCAAGTTCCCGGCAACCGCCAGGACGAAGCTAACGGCTAGTATCACCACCTGCGCAACGATTCTCTCTTTTCTTGTGTTCGGATTTTGCGACTGGAACGCGAGGTAACGCAGCGTCGCGTCGCGACGTTGACACGCTAATTTGAGATAGGAAAATTAGGACGCTGTTCCACCCGGCATTGTTCCCTTTGGTCTAACGAGGCGCGGATACGATCTCTCAGCCAAACTCGACTGGCTGCTAATTAACCCGTTAACCTGATAATTTTTCAACCATAGTCCTCTCTATGTACCTCAAACAGGGGACGAAGGAAATTAATCCGATGCTTCGGAAAACACAATTGCCTCGGGACGTAGACGTTACAGAGTAACGCGAGCGACGGAAAGCGTCCAAGAGTCGTTGGATAAATGACTAAAGGTCGATTTATACTATACGACACGACAAAGTATTCTTCGCGAGGTACAAACACATTCAAATGCATTGAAGAATATTTTCCTGGTCGGATACGTACTGTGTTCGTGCGGATAGTATAAATCGATCTTAAGGGATAGACTCGCTTCCAGGATTGCAAAGGGTGCGGGATGCGCCTCCTCATTTCTCGATGGAGTTTTTCAGCAGTGAAAAGCTCTAGATGAAAGATCAATCTAGGCCGCAGTTACCCTTAAAAGTCCTATTTTTACGTTTGCTTTATTCGGCAGCGTAGTTTGCATTATTCAGAAGCATACAGCTGCGCATGTACCTATTTTCATGAAGCTGCGACAGCTGCACGCTGCCGAATAATGTAAATTACGCCTCGTAAGAATAGCACCCTTGCAATCCTAGAAACGAGTTTACCCCCTAACGACTATGAATCGAATTCGTTACCTCGACGGTGCTAGCTCCTGTGCGGTTTCCAAACTGACTGTAGTAGGTGAAATAGTACCGTGGTCCCCATTCTTCGTCTTCTCCCCAGAGGTAAGACGAGTTCATCTTTAAATCACCGATCTCGTTCGCCGATGGCCAAGCAACGAGAACAGACTCGATACATTTTTCGTCGCTGTGTTCTTTCCCTTCGCTGAGGATCGTACGCGTTTATTCTCCACGCATTTAGACGCATTCGGCCTTCCTTTCGTTCCCTGTTAAAGAGATGGTTCGTTCGCCGTGGTTTCCGTCTTCGTCGGCATTGTTCGAGGAACGAACGAACCGCGATACCTATTCTTTAACAGCAGGACTATATCCGATGCTATCCGCGTAGCGTGTCCGGTTGATAGGACTCTTATCGAGTGTCTGTAACAAGCGAATCGTTTAATGCAATTTAACTTCTGAACAACGAAATTGCGATCTATTAGACGAGACACAGCGTACGGTCGATCGAATCGCTCGATGCAATCGCAGATGCTTGTGCCGCGATCCACAATTAATTGTTTTATTGTCGGGATCGATTCGATGGAATAAACTTCAGCGGACGATCCTTCTCGAGCTCTTTCGTCTTTGATCTATACCGAATAAATAAACAAGCATTGGGGAAATGCTTCTTATTTGTATCGCAATTACATGATCAACGAAACTCAATCATAGGCGGTTGAGCATCACGAGTATTTGGGTCGAAGATTGAGGGTCGTAGGAGATTGAAAATAATTGGAAACGAAATTATCGCTGCACGGGAGGGCCAGCCTTCCAACTACGTATAATACATAAGTACGTATATTTTTTTCGGGGGGATCAAGTACGTGGATCGATACATCGAGTGGTAATTAACCTGGTCGAGAGATTCCTCGATAGAAACGTCCGATCTGGAATGCGATAAGAGTAGTCTTTTTCTTTGATTATATCGTACAAGTCGTACAAGCTCGAATCTCTCTTTTGTTGTTTGAGAGCTCGCAGCCACGGGCAACCAACGAATAGGTGGTATTGCATTCAACTAGGGGGCTGACTACCCCCCTCCCCTCCCGCCCTTTTTTTCATCCTATGGGAAAGTTGAATATCTGCAGATATTTCCAGAGAATCTTTCTTGCCGGACAACCTTCGCCGTGTCGGCCTTTCGAATCGACGACGTAAACAACTCCTTTGTCCCGTATTCCTACTATTTTTGTCGAGGCAGGGGTAGCAAGCAACGTGATCCCAGAGCTCGGAAAATATTTACGAGAATTTTATGGCTTGAACAAGATTAACACCTTCGTTAGATTTAAAAAAAGCGATGAGACAACCTCGTAATTCCTGTTCGTCAGACCACAATATCCCCTATTGTTTTGCCGACCGCGCTCGCTCCTTCGTTTCTCCATAACAGAAACACACATGATCGGTGATGGAACACATAGAACACTTTCATAATCTTCGGTGCATATTTAAATCGAAATTGAAATTCAACTTTCAATCATTTATATTTAAATCGAGATTCAAATTCAACCTTCAATCATTACACATGAATTCGTAATTATAAAAGTGATCTTAGTCAAAGTTAAAAAGAAATGAGTTTATGAGTTATTTTACATTATATTACATCACATTACATATTGTTAAAAATAAACCGTCAGATGATCCTTTACCTTTAAATATCTCGAAACAAGAAATATATGACTTATACTATACTTTCATAATTATGAGCACATTTATGCGTCTAAACGATCGAGTTACATAGAATATATTCTATGATGTATACATCTGTCGTTCGAATTCAAAAGAATTGAGCGAAATAAACTTATTGAATCGTTCACTTCGGTTCGATCGAATTTCGGCGTTGCAGTGAGTAATGTAATACCGCGTACAGCCTATTGTTGTTTCATTTGTGCAGAATTCGAGAGTTTCTGTTTATCCAAGGATGGATAAAACATTGGAATTCGAGACGCGGCGGGAGGCAGCGGTCTTTCCTCGACGATTCGTCGAGTATTCACCTTGGTTGTCGTGCAATTATCTGGCCGCGACTTTCCTCCGAGAACCCTAGACGTCAGAGTAGATGCAATTAGTTGGCTATTTCTGGGTGAGCAACAAGGATAGAAAACGCCCAACAACATTAACAACAACTCACGAACGATGCTCTCGAAACGACTGATTCGTTTCTGCGAATTGTGTCCGGCGCGGCAGTTCCGTGTCGCGTCACGTGTCACCACGCGAACTTTCATCGTTTAATAAATGATTTTGTCGCGGTTCGTTCGTACGACGATATCGTCGTGCTGACCCAGATCCAATCTTCCGATCAGAAATAGTACGAATTCAATAGTTCCCCATAACGATCACGCGGGAAATTATATTCTCCTTCGTCTCTAGACACACGCCGGTGCGAATTCCCGTTCCTACGTTTCTACTTTCGCCCGAGTTTTATCTCTTTTCTCGTTCTCTATTTCCGGTTAACTATCGAGCGTGCAACGAGAACATATTATTATCACGACCAGAGATTTCTGACTTTCCCGGCCCGGCATCGTGCTGTTTGTCATCGCTGAAGTCTTTCGATTAGAAACCTCTTCGAGTTCTATGTATTTTCTTTTGTTCGAAATGATCTTTTATCGTAGGATACACAAGGAAATTAATTTTACCTATCCAGTGTAAAGGAGAAAGCCCCTTTACACTGGAAATAAATGAAGACGTACCTTTTCAAACGGTGCGGCGGTAATCCGGCATTGTCAAAATGCTGTGGTAATTTTAATTGGTCGATGAACCGTAACGAGGAAACATTATCAAACAATTCGTCAGCGTTTAGTGTACTGTGATTTAGAGAAATTTCACGTTTCCATCGACGATTTGACCGCGCCAGCGTTAAACCATAGGATGAAATGGAAGAGCGAGTAACGAGTAGCAGGCAACCCGTGCTGCCCTAGCGGATGTTACCCGCTGACTAGTCCGCATCGAACAGCTATCAACCGTCAGGGGCCACGTTCTTGCGATCCTATTCTGCGCATCTGTGGGAAACGCGTTTTCATATACCTATTTCCCGCAAATACAGACCAAGTAGACGACGAAGCTACGCTATACACTCCTGTCCGTAGTTCTCTGAACATTTATTCAAATTTTAATGCAGACGATTTTTTTTGTTATTAAAGGACGTATATTATGAAATAAAAATGATTGAAAATATAGACCAAAATATTCTGTTTTCTAAATTTTAATTATTATTTTTGTATTTTTGAAATTTAAGTGGGTAATCCTCCCATAATTTTTCAATCTCCCCTTTTCAGCATTTATTCTAAAACAATCAAATCAAGCTGGCAGCTTGTATTCTTTCATTTTTGTTACTACAAAAGTGGTGTAAGTCTAAGTCATATATTTCTTGTTTCGTGATATTTAAAGGAAAAGGATATTTACATTAAATGAATTTCAGTATCGTAATAATTACATTAAATTAATTTGGTTTTGAATAATTTTTTTTTACTTACACCACTTACGAAAATTATTTACGCGTCAGGTTGTTCTCATAGCGGAATATTCAATAATAATCGCGTAACAATTTTCGAAAATAAAACAATTCTGGACTCTTCAAGCAATTTGTTCTAATCGCGACCGTAACTTCATTCGTAAACGAATTACCTCGAGGAGCATAGTGTAATTAAAGTTTTATTGGACTTTTTGTTTAAAAGGAGATTACTAAGTTACTTTCAGATATAGAACGGTCGTTAAAAATCCTATTAATAGATTTATGACAGCTAAATGTTAACATTCGTCGAAATCGCATTTGGAAATATGATTAGACTTAAGAATTGCTGTTCTTAATAAAACGCGGTTTGTTGAGAAGGATCAACAAAAAGCAACCCCTGAAAACGAAATTGTACTTTATATTTTGCGAATACAGTAATACGTTAATAAATATTTCACTCTGTTTGTTTCTCATCTCGAATGTACATTTTCGTTAACATACATTGATTTTGAAATTAACTATAACGAACAAGTAATGTAACAAGAGTTTTATGGCCGAACACCAATAGAAATCGAATTTCTGGCACTGATACAGCTTCTTCTCGTTAACGAATTGCAATACCTAATAGGAATTACGGGTGTTTGCCGCAATATCGAAGAATTCGTTACAATTCTCGTGTCAATGATATCACTACCATGAAAAGGACGTCGGTGTAAGCACCATGTATAGCTAATATGTAATTTCAAGCACAAAGTCTGACAAATTAATGGAATCGGTGACATCGCGAATACAACGTTAAAAACAAAGTTTTTCTTTTCTCCCCAAATTCTTGTTGTTGTTCTTTTCTTATTATTTGTTAAAACTCCCACGGCAAAACAAAGTATTGATTACAAGAGACAAACACTTCTTTACGAATACATGCGGATAAAGATAATATGCGCAGTTCCTATGAAAAACCATAAATATAAATGATTCGCAACAAATACAATAAATGATTTAAAAACGAGATCTACTAACTAGGTGAACTATAAAAATACTGCGTATAACATCCATTGTAAATAAACAACAAAACGATAATCGATACCCGAAGAAAAGTAAACTATATAAAAAAATAATAAATGCTACGAATCCACGCGACGGCTGATTGTTGTTGCGCCGCGTAACTACTGCAGTTGAAATTTTCGCATTGTTCAATCGGAGTGTACCCGGTAGAATACCGAGTACAGTATACTTTAAGCGGAGTACGTCCAAACAAATGTATTTTTTCAAGCTATATATACTAATAAATTATATCGTACTCGACGAAAACATTCCACAAAGGTACAACAGACATGTAAACGTACATGTTTACGTAAAATCGTTCAAATTATAAACACAGTTATAGATTTATATATGTATATAAAAAGAAAAATAAAAAGAAAACAAAATCTGAACGATTTTGTACAGTACACGTTGATCTAAAATTGATATATTGGATCATATGTCTTCGAGCAGGCATGTGTATAATAATCCGACGATTTAAAATTGAATTCGCGTTAACGTTTCTTTTTTCCAAATAATCGATACCTGT
This sequence comes from Lasioglossum zephyrum, assembly GCA_028455615.1. Classification (NCBI taxonomy): domain Eukaryota; kingdom Metazoa; phylum Arthropoda; class Insecta; order Hymenoptera; family Halictidae; genus Lasioglossum; species Lasioglossum zephyrum. The sequence continues at coordinate 13,729,752 of CM052332.1, read as the reverse complement.
ACAACGATGCGCTAGCGATCGGTTTCGAATTTTTCAACTTTCTGTTCCGGGAGAAAGAACGGTCTAAAAGAAACATCGAAACAACAATGTGTACGTATAAAAAATATGGCAGTAACAGTCTAAGTATTAAATTTTAAATGGAAACAACGATAAGCCGCAATGATTTCAAAGTGAAAACTGTAGATTCTCGCCGCTATATATGCTAACATACGTAAACCTATTTGTTGAACCGGCTCTATGTTGCTTACGCGTTAAGTACGCTAGTTGATTATTTCCGTAAAAAATTCAACGACAAATTCTCTCATTTTCTCATTATCTCGTTAATTCGTAGATTTAACAGCTTATCAGATAATTATTATCTCTTCGTTAGAGGGATACTCTCTGAAACTCGGAAAAATCTCTATTCGTACTTATTTCACCTATTTCGAACACAAGATATGTACAGGATGTTGATCTTCGTTACGTGTACAATGTGTACGCTCTCCGTAGACTGCGGATTTTACGCATTTATGGCAAATATGAATAATTTAAATAGAAAAAGATAGGCATAGGAATTTTAAGAATACCGCTATTTTACTTTCAACTCGATCATATTCATGAAAAGAGATGCAAGCTTTTACTTGAACGCCTACCCGTTGTAATAGACGCGAAAAATGTTTAATTCGCAGAATTAATCCGCAGTCTAGTTACGCGTGTGTATGTGTTTGTGTGTATGTATTTATACGCGTGTATATATGTATATATACACGGGGAGCGGTCCATTTTTCATTCGATACAACAATTAAGAAAAATAAAAGCATATGTATCGTTGGATATCGAACTTTTTGGAATTTTCTATTCTTCTACTGTTTGAGGGATTGTACCGTTGCGCTGTTGTCACATAACAACACTATACTTTTTGAAATACGCGACCGTATTTTTACAATACACTGTGCACGAGTATATCTCCTATGTATATGTATATAGTATAATAAATATCACGTGTTGCATGAAAGTGTTATGACGAATGAAAGAAATCTGCCTAGAATCAACAACATTTATAATAAACAGACTGTGCCATTTGTCGTAAGAATGCAAGAGTATTGAAACGAACATACATTTGGAAATCATCCTAAAAACCATATACTCGCCTTCCATTAAAGTGCATTTCATTGCAGACGATTTTATAACTCGTTAAGGCACTCAATACAAATATAATGAATTTTTCGTATTTATACTATACCGAGGATCTTTTTACATTTGATTAATATAAGACGAGGGGATTCGATTCTATACACTATTCACACTCGTATCCAAGATACGACGTAAACAAATCGTGGAAACTTAACAAGAAAACAAAATGGAAAAAAACGCACGACTTCGAGAAAGACCTCTTTGTATTTATGCGATAGACTTTAAACAACGCGTTTTGTACTCCCATCTGGTAAACGCTCGATGTGCTTTTATCGAATACGCTTCCTTGCTCTCTCCCCCCTCTCTCTCTTCCCCTCCTCGCGATAACAAGTAATCTAACAATCTCGATTGTATTTGCCCGGTAATCCTTCAAATTCTTTCAAATCCTTTCGAAATTTTTTGTTCCCACCTTACGATAAAAATATAATGTTGCGCAATATGCAAACACACGGTTCTCGTAAAATGTGATGTAAGCGTGTACTTCATTGTCAAAAATGAAATGCACATTTCAGAAGTTCCGTTTCTTTTTCTCCTTCAAAATTCAAAATAATCAACATGGCAAAAGGGAAAATGATATTTACATATTCTACATAAAGATACTAATCGGATAATAAAAAAAAAAGAAGAAAATCGAAGCCTCCCAATGAGTATATGTTGTTACGATTAGCGTTCCGCTCTCTCGTTGTATGAATGGGAAAGAAAATACGAGAAAAAAGAGAAGAATTATGAATTTGAACGCGGTATCCGAATGGAAACTAGACGATCATTGATCGAGAGTGCATTTACGGGTTTGATTACGTATTCGGTCGTTTACGTAGACTATATGTATAAGAAGGATGCGTCTGAAAATTTGGCAATCTTCCCTGAGCGTACTAACTCGATAGAACTAGAATATCGCGAACAGTCTCTGAAATCGACTATCCCGAAAATTAAAACTCGCATGATCAGATATATCGATTTGTTTGGCTATAAATATTTAAGTGATTTGTTAAGTACCTAATGCCATCGTGATAGCATTGTATGTCATAGAGGTTTTTCCTGCTCTTCATTGTTTGATAGTTTTCTGTTGACAAGCGTCGACGCGTTTAAACATCATCGACCATTCTCTGAACGTTAAGAGTCCTCTTGCTTCGGCAGGAGATTCGTTCTTTCTTCTTCCTCCTCGAGCAACTTCTTTGCCGACATTACTCTGTTCACTTCCCGACACGCGAGGATCTCCATATCTAGATCCAATTTGTTTGGCGTTTGGATGGGACTTGTCACCGATGTTGCCTGTAATGCGGCGTGCACAATAATAAGAGCTTCTTACAAGGCTGAATCTTACAGAGAAATCGAAACCGTAAACTATACCTTTGTCGGTGAGTTTTTCAGCTTCCCGTTATGGTCGCTGTACGATGAAACAAATTTCGAATGTGTAACCGGGCTGGCACTGACGGGGGCCGGTGAAGTCGGAGCGGTCGCGCTATGAACAGGAGATTGCACACTCGCTTTATCTTTTTTCGTCTCCTTTTCTGTATCGATTGGCAAGACCGGGGATTCTGGCACGCTACGGTCATCCTCGTCCAATGAGTGCAACAGCTGAAACATTTGAAATTATCAGAATGTTCACAAGAATAAGACGTCCCCATAGTTCGAACAGCCTTTTTGAAATGTTATATCGATAGACTGTGGGTGTTCATGCAATTTGCAATTTTTGTAGACGAATTTTAAGAAAGTCAAATTTTATATGCTAGCATTATTTGAAAATTTTCAGCAACAACCATAATTGCATAAAGATCCGCAGTCCAGTTATCAATTTTTCGAATTCAGCTGCAACGCTGTCGAGAATTTGTTTTTTTAGATATGTTAATTTGTAGAAAAGTAGATTTTTGCAAGCCGTCGAACTGAAGAGACCCCTTCAACGATTGCTAGATTTGTTGAAACGATCCGCCTAAAGATGATCAACCTTTTCGACTTCGTCGTCAAACTGCTCGTGACCAGGTAACGGATCCTTTTGGCTCTTTTCCAAAAGCGTAGCACGTTTCGCAGCCAAATAAAGAGATCTTTTAATTTTAACGTAAAACACTTCCGTTAGCGCCCGTACTGTATAGTCAGGGACGAACGTGTGTCGTAGCATAGAGTCTAAATTGATAGACTGTATGCTGCCTACCGCTTGTGGATTCGAGGTAGTAGGAGATTCGGCTAAAAATTCAACAGAAACAGTGAAAAAGTCAATGATAACATTGCTCTGTAGCAAAATAAAAGTATAGTTAAGCGAGATCTTACCAACTCCGATATTCACGGTAAGCGCTTGAGAACCGAAATACGTGAATGGACCACTTTCGAACATCATATTCTCCTTGCCGACCGTAACTTCAACACGACCTTCCAAAATCAAAACAAAATAGTCGACTGCTTTTCCTTGTTGGTAAATTACTGCTGCCGGATCGTTTCTCGCTTTTTCGCGCGATTTCACTTTGACATGATAAATAATGTCTTGTTTAAGCAAACGACGTAAAATAGTTTCCGATATTGTATCGGATTTAAATGCGTCTACAGCTGTGAATTATATATTACACTCAGATGTATCTTAAGAGTATTCTAACAACAGATTTTTATATAAATCTCATATTTTCTTAAATCAAAACACTTCTTCCTACTTGTGGATAGATACTGAAACATGGCCAGTGTCAACTGCGGGGATATATGAATTCGTTGGTTCTCTTTCTTCTCCGCGAACACAGTAAAGTCTTGTATTTTATGCTTAGCTTGCCTTCGATGTTTCGTTTTGTTATCCGCTACGGAAGATCATAATAATCTCATTTATCATATAAATGCCGTGAAAAGAATTGATCAATCAACACGTTAACAAACAAATCGATTTATCTTACTGAAGACGTCAGTTTCATCCATGATCTCGGCTTGAATCAGTTCCTCTATGACATCCTCCAATGTAACTAATCCTATCACCTCGTAAAACGGATCTCCTTCGCCTTCGTTATTTACTCTTTGAACAAACGCCATATGTCCTTTATGACCTGACATGAAATGTACATTTTTATTGCACAACATTGGCTTCCAACGGGAGAAGTTCTATCTAATTCTATCTAAAATATTTACCTTCTTTGAACTGTTTGAACATTATGTCTAACGTGACATCTTCGAAAATAAAGTTGCATTGATTTTTGTAAAACTGACACAACGCCTTAAGCGGCATATTATCGTCCGGATCGACGAACGCAAGATCTTTAATATAAAGCATTGTTACTATGTTCGTTCTTGTCCCCTCGAATACTGGTATCCGTGAGAAACCTGAAACGATCAACCATGAATATTCGATTTCAACAATAATGGAGATAAGGTATAATAAAAACGCGTACCGGTCTTCATGATCTCCGATACTGTTTCAAAATCTAGAATGGCATTATAATCCAACATGTATACATCCTCGATTTTTGTCATTGCGTCGGCAACAGTTTTTTTCCGTAATTCTAATGCACCAGCAATGATGTTCACCTCGTCCTTCTCTAAATCATTGTAACCTGTGGTGACCTATAAGTAATTGATGATATTGGCATAGTTACGATTCCACGTGAATCAGATATGAAATCTTTAACACTGTTTTTACATTACATAAGTAGAGCACTCGGAAATTGGTTCTGGATATTAATTACACAACTTACATATGTTTGTGTTTGTATTCGTATACGTACACGTACACGTATGTACACGGATACGAGTTACGTATAGAAATACATTTGAACGATAAGTCCAGCTTGAATTAGCACAGTATAAATATATGTAAAGCTATCTTATTTAAGTTTCACATTGATAAGTAATCTAACATGTACTCTGTAGAATGTGAAAACTTCAGGCAAAACGTCAGTAGATTTATATCTTACCTACATATGATTGAATTTGGATGTCAGTATAATAATCTGCCCTATCCATGCTCAATCAGATAAGATCCGTAAGAGTAAAAAGTTTGGAAAGGCGTTTGATAATGTATACTTTAAATTACAATCAGAGAAAAACTATATTAAGTACATACTATAAGAATAATCTAATGTATCTAGAGCAAATTCTTTTCTTTGTTCTCACCCTTACAAGTTCCTTCAAACGTTCACGGTTATACACATTGCCGATTTCTTCGCCCAGAAGAACATCTAGAAGCTTGCTGATCGGATAACTCAATGGAAATGTTATTATCATAGTTAATTTTGTTATATAGATTGTTTTAGCTCCGATACATAATCCGTGTCTACTGCAAATAGCCTGAAACCATACAACAGGTTTATGGTGCAGCTGTGCAACACGTGATCGCCTTTATTACATATATGCGATTCGTCGATACATACCTGTGGCGAAATTTCACCAAAAATCACGATGGCCAAAGTCGAACAAATAACTGCGACTAAACCAGACGTCAAGTCGTCTAGCAAAATAGTGAACATTGAATTTACCAAAACGTTCGAGAACAAAATTGAACATAGCAAATAATTCCCATGATTCCTCACTGGCTGTATGGTCCTTGCATATTGTTTTTCCTTCGATACATATATACAGTATTATAAAATCGTAATGTAGAATTCGATCTAGAATAATAATAATAATACGATAAAGAGACACACCTTCTCAGTTCCAGTGTTACAGAGTATTTTTAACTCGGTTCTATCCATTGCCATTAATCCTAGATTCAGACCAGAGAACAAAGCGGAGAAAGTGAGACACAAGAGGATAATTACGATAGTTAGCCAAAGTGGTAAAAATTTTTCGTATGTATAAATCTGTAAACAACAGCTACTATTAATAATAGATATATTTAACACAATAGGATACTTGGTAGTAGTATTTGTATTCTAGATGCGATATACTCTATAAACAAGAAAAAACATTTACTTACAGTGCCCCATGTATGTGTACCTTGATGTTTGAAGAGAACACGATCAGAAGCATCCCTTCCGTGTACCGGTTGTTTTATACATACGTAAAACGGAGAGCCAAGCGGCAATACCACATCTATAGTTGCAGTATTGTTATTTACATTTTTCACCTACACCAATAAAACCTTACGTTCATATAAATACGATAAACTAATAAATAACAATGGTAGGTGTTTACCGGGAATTCGTTGGTTTTGATCTTGTCGCAAATCGTACCCCATGTTGCTGGTTCATCCGTGAAAGTGACTAATGTATCATCTGTAATACCGATACCAAACAGTCTTATAACAACCCTACTCTTGGCCAATACTTCTGGAATTCCATCAGCACTGTAACTGGGATCCTTATCCGCCGTCTCTATTCTTAATCCCTGAATAACCGGTACTACATGGTGCTCTTCATGGTCACCGTGAATGGAAGAGGAAAACTCTTGACGACGCGAGCGTAAATATTTCCTGAAAATAGAACCTGATTTTATGATAAATCCTAAAATATCATTTTGTTTCGCCTATTTAACACTATTGATCAATTGCTTTCTCTTCGAAATAAATGCAGTATTATTTTATTAGCCGAACACAATTATTTAGGTCAAGGTTTTCGGTCCCCAATGAGATGGAATTACAAATCCAGTAGGAGAAACATGTTTCAGTTTCAATGAAATTAAACATTATCGCTTTCTTTCTTTTTTTTATATACAATTTCATACATATATCACAGATATTTCTGCAGTGCGAGAAAACACTAGGAATAAGATTTCCTCGGTATCGTACGATATCGTCAAAAAATACCAAACACTCGACGTGCAATACAAAAATTGTAATAAAGTAGGATGAAATCCTTGCCGTCGGTAATATCGGTATTTTCCTGCAGTTAAAAAATTGTGCCATGTCATAAGACGGATATCTATTATTAGTGAAAGAAGGGCCTGTTCCCGAATGAACGTTCAATAAAAGATAATGTGATAAATGATCGACCGTTCGGAACTTACTCGGATCGTGGCGGAGAAGCGATAGTAAAGTTGCTTCCCAGATTGGTCCATTTTTCACCGAACCTGGTGACGATTCTTAGACAGAAATAGATTGTGGTATCCTTAAATGTAGGAATTTGGTCGAATTTGTAGACCGCACGGTCGCCGTTCGGCGCGATCCAGACCGCGTGCAATTTGTTGTTCGGGTTTGGATCACAATTGTTGGGTGTGGGAGACCAGCACAAAGAAACGTTGCTCTCGAGACCGGTGCCAAGAACTTCGACAAGGAAATCCGAACTGTCCGCGGTGTATTTCCGCGTGTCGTATCCTTCCGTGTCCAAAATATTCACTGATCTCACATTTTGACGACCTATTACTTTCACTTCTATAAATGCGTTAGCGTATACTAGATTGAATATTGTAAAAACAAGTAATAAAAGAGCTGCCGGTGTGCCTGAACGGTCAACATGTTGCGCCATCATGCGACAAGTGCACCGTGACAACTTCACACTGTCGTTGGTTAGTGGTCTATTTATAATCTCGGATTCTCCTATTGCGCCTGCGTATTTCTTCGATCACATCTCACCGTTATTCGCCGAGACACGCTATCGCATCTTCTCCTGTGAAAGTGGGGAGAGCATTACTCAAATTCGGATGTGCATACATTCACCTTCCGCTATAGATATACACACTACTAAACGGGCGACGCGTATCACTTATTACAGGCTTCGGAATTAATGACTCGCGGTGGCCAATTTTTAAAGGCTACGCCCCCTTCACCCGGCCGTGCGTTTCACTCCTTGTGGCGGCCCTAGTGCTCGGTCCTCTTCAGACGTGTACTTACTGCCATAGGAACTATTCGTGACGCATTAGGGCGATATCAATAGATTATAGACACGTATATCAATAAATTTTCACGGAAGCTACATTGCAAAACGGTAGCGAAAGAAATATGAGAAATAGATAGCATATCTCAGCGGTATGGGAATCCGCTGAACACCCACGTGGACACACAGGTGATGTGAAATCCCGCAAACTTTGCGGGACTACGCGTCTAATGAAAATCGCGCGAATGTCGATGTTGCATTGATATTAATTATTCGACCTACAAGTCTAGAGGCAGAACAAGCTTTTCTCAGGATATCTCTGTAATTAATTTTCTTCTTTGGTTTTCACAATCATATTTTCAAAGTCCTACACATTAAAGTTTTGTTTTATAATTCGAACACTACTGATTTTTCTGATGGTACGTATATATATACAGGGTGTCCCAAAATTCGTG
>CM052332.1:13652291-13721308 GCA_028455615.1 Lasioglossum zephyrum | reverse complement strand
GTGATTGGTCCGTGTTTTTCGTTAATAACTCCTAAACAAAGCCGAGAACGCCATTTTTGTAAAGGAAAATGTCGCTTCAAATGACCCAAGGAACCTCCCATTTCCAGAAGTTACACGAATTTTGGGACACCCTGTATATATATATATATATATATATGGCTGTATTGTATTGTTGTATGTATATGTATTGACTTTCGCGCTTATACAGTACCAGAAAGATGCTCTCTGACATTACCTACAGTTGGTAAGGATAAACATGAACTTTTCACGCGCATGCGCGAGTTTCATCAGGAACGTATCTTCGTCTCTACGTCCTAAATTTGTGAGGCACTATTGATGGGAAAGTAGTGGGAGACTATTATTAACGGGAACGTCTAGCAGAGTCCGTTACGGCCGTTACGAGGCGCGGAAAGAGAGCCGGCTGAAAGTTATTTTAGTACCCTTCCCTTCCTTATTGCCAAAATAAAGAAAACGGGTAAGTTATATTATATTGTATATACATAAATATTATATATTTATACTTTATATATTCTGTGTTACGTATTTATGTATTAAATTTTAATATATATATATACGTACACATGTTATACATTCATTTTGCAAAATCAAATCATAATAAATTTTGCGAAATTAGCGGGGCGGCCAAGATACCCGATCTTCGTACTTGACTGAGGCCTTTTGAGGCTAGAATCGTCGCGCATGCGCGTGAAAAGCGCCAAAATTTTCAACACTGCCGGCGAGTATAAGCGGGAATTTTTTAACAGCTGTCTCACGAAACTGTGCTTCATAGTTTTTAATAGATTCATAAAGACACTTTTTGAAATATTTGACGATATATGAAGATTGAAATCATTTAATTCACATTTAACATAATGTCGAACGGTTAGTACTATGTATATGTACTTAAATACTTCTGTTATTATTCTTCGCGCGAAGAGGTTATGTTGGCATGTAATGCATAGAAATCGAGCATACACGAAAGTAAACAAGATTTTCTAATATTTTAGCAACAGTTTTAGCCTTGGAAAGAGACATAGTCAAAATTATCAAGAAATTTAAATTCGAAGAATTAGAGTTAGCGGTAATGCCTGTTTTCCCCGAAGTTTCTTGGAGTAATATTAAATCCCAGTTGGTCAAACGCCACGACACTTTTACTACAACGAATGCAGCTCAATATATAAAGAAAACTATAAACGTAAGTATTCTGTTTAATTGTATTATGATATAATATGCGCATTATGCACAAAGAATATTTATGTATATATATTTTTGTGCTTTGTAACAGGCCATCAACATAAACCAGAATGATTTGAAAAATCGTTTATCAATGTTGCAGCTAATTGGTAATATGTGATTTCTTATTATTTCATCTTAATTGTTTGCTCTCTGTTATCAGTAGTTAAACGTTTCAGATATAAGTTGGCACAACCATAGAAATAAATGGTACGGTTATTTATTACAAGGTTCTGGAAAGCCTATAAATTATTTCAAACACAAAGCAATTCAAGTTAATATAGAAGAGTATTTTGATTCGTTAAATGTGAAAGTGGTCGTAAAATTATACACGCATAGTAACACTACATATATCTATCTGTCCCGAGAAGGAAAATTCAAAAAGGACAAGATTCTACGCGATTTACCAGTTATTTTTGCAATATTCGTGGGACAGAAACATTTTTTCACCAGCAAGAAAAATGTTTCACCAGATATTTTGCAGGCAATAGTAACGAGTACAGGATTTCAGAAAAGCAAACAAATGAATTTAAGGGGTAAAAATTTGAAATCGTTGAGCACAATGCTTAGGAAAAGGAAGGAAGGAGTATTAAATTCGGAAAACATTAATCACATTGTAGAGTATAGCAATGCTGTTCCCGAGACAAAGTAATTTTTACTTTTAAAAAATCCTTAAAAATAATAGGATTCCTTTCTCATTATTCGTAATAATAGATCCATAACTTTTTTTATATGTTTTAGAGTTACCGGTATAGATTTTACTCAATGCAAACAACGTAAAAAATATGCAGAAGAATGTTTCGGGGATAATCCTGCTACTTTAGAATACCTTGTGGTAAATGGTTCTAGCAAAATTTTTATCTCTGAAGACGAGTCCACGGAATTACTTAATGACATTATGATAACTACGTTAGTACTATATTTAATACATTCCTAACATATTTTGATATTCAGTATCATCAAGTAAATGTAAATTTTCTATATTTCAGATGGGAGTACCATAGTCCTAATATTGTTACCTTGTTAACGAAATTAATAGAGCAGCGAATACTTGTTACACCTGTACCACATTACATATCGAACCTTCTGGTTCGAGGCGAGAATGAACTTACGATATCAAATAATTGACGATTTTATATTTAAATGATATATAACATTTATGTATAATATGTAGTCACAATTGCAGGCAGAGCTTGCAAGCTCATTTTATTATCCTCTGGAAATTTTAGAATTACATTTTTAGCGAAACTTTTTAGCGGATTCAAATAAACGCATCGATGTTTCAAATATTTTTTTAGTATTGATAATTATATTTATAAGTAATATTGTTATTTGATAAAAAGAAAATTAAATGTTATTGTACACAGTTTTTAGTTGCTTGTAAGTTAAGGATAACTTGCAGATAAAATAACTTTGTAAAAATTCTATACTTTTAGTAAAGGTAATATTATATTATATTAATATAATATAAATGAATGGAACTTTCTTCTGCAGTTCAACTCGACATATCGTCGTCGAACTCGTCTTCTGATGTTAAATCTGGATCGTCGGCTTGCGACAGACATTTATCGCAACGGCAAATAAACAAATATAACGAACGTAAAGCTTTTTGTCTGGAATGTCTACTTCTTTCTTGGTAGCATTCGTCGAGATAACTTATACATATTTCTTCTTCGGGTTGAATGTTACGAATCGCTTTCAAAACTAAAATATTGTTTGAAAATGGAAATTCTACGATCGCGTTTGGTATACAGCTATGATTTATCGTTGACTGAAGAGCGTATAGACCAGAACCTTCGTTATTTAGAAAAACACCCACAGCTGAAAACATAAAACCAGAGAGTATATTAGGGAGATCGAGCATAACGTAATTTTTGAAAACTGTTACCTTCGTCCATTTCAGAGTAGATACGATCTATTAGTTTATCCACAAAAATTCTTTCCTCTCTCGGTAAATCTAACGCGGATACATTTTTCACCCACTTGCTAAATGCGCTGGTACCAATTCCTTGGCCATTTGTACCAATTAAGGCTAATAAACTTCTAAAACCATCTGGTGTAAACCACTGCAAATTAAAATTCATGCAAGGTTTGTTGTAACATAATAGATTTCAATTGTATTTATACTATTCTTGCGTACATTCGATGTATATTTTGTATCCAGAGCTTTCTGCATGATTTCTCTAAGTACATCAATTTGACCAATAAATTTCTCCTCTAATAGCTTGTGAGCAATTTCATGTACTTCGTTGACCGTGCAATGGCAGAACTGTGAAAATGCAGAGAGAACCTCCTCTTTATTATCTGCTTGATTCACTATAGCTACCATTCTAGCTGGTAGCATTATTGTTCCTGATTCCGGTGGGTAATGCATTTGCTTCCACGTTTCATTTAATTGCACAAGCGGATGAGATTCGTCTTTTTCTCGCGTACGAGAACATAACGTACTGTGATACCTACGATTGAGTTAAACACTTCATTTACTAGTGGTAACTATTTATAAATCTGTGTATAGTACCTCGAGTAAGCTTCGTCTTGGCATTGCGCGCTACAATATTTTGTACCGCAATCGGAACATTCTGTAATTAATTCTTTTTTCGTTTCACAACATTCTGGATGGGGCAGAATAATCGTTGAATTCTCAGTCAATCTATGTACATTTTCTTCAGCAGTTTCCAACGGTGTTAAGCAATTGTCACAAGCTAAATATCCATACTCTAAATTCCATGAGAATTGACAGCAGACTAAAGGTTTCTCCGTTAAAATTGTATCTCCATCTTTGAACGCGCGGTTAGCGAAAAGTCCTTTTCCCTGTAATGAAATTTACATGAGATTCTATTTATATGAATGAACGACAGGTTGTTTTCGGCGAGACGTGACTTAAAATTCTAACGATATAATACATGTATATATTGTACCTTTTCCGCGTTAATTGTTTTAACTTTAAAATTACTCGAACTCATCGTTATCCGGTTATTTTAATAATAAAAACAATATACTACAACCAAATGCATAACAAGATACGCATGTATGTATTCTAACCATCAAATATGTATTTTTTCGTCCATCATCGTAATCGTACTACCATAGTCAAAACTGAGTTAGGAAGGTTCGACGGAAGAAAAAAATATATACTGCAACGGGCTAGGAAGAAATCATTCGAAAATTCTGTGGAAACGGACACGTTATTATTCGCAGTTAAAAACGGTGTATATTTTAAATATTTTCTTGAAACAGTCGATGTACTTGCATGTACAACGAAGTAACGTCGCAGAGTACTTGACTCAAGTACTCTGTGCTAACGTTATGTGGAAGTGCTCGCAGCACTTCCGTGAAGACAAGCTTCGGATCGCTTCGGATGTAAGTTACCTGTCGCGAATCGGTTCAGTCGCCTTTGATAAAGAACATTTCAAAAACTGTTGCCTTTGTTTCATTGGACCGCAGGGAATAATGAACGGTGCGATGGCAATGGTAAGTCAGCTACCCTCATCGTTTTCGCGAGAAGCATCGAAACTGTTGAAACTAATAAACTATAGGGATCATGATGGCGGTTGTAAATTGCTTCTAACGTATTTAAAACGATTCACATTCGAATGATTTAATAGATCGTGAAGACAGAACGACAATATCCTTTTTACCGTACTCGACGGCGTACAAATAAATAATTAATACGAGACTTGTATACATAATATTATATATAAGTCAATCGATAATGTTATTGGCTTTACCATACAGTTTGATACATTCTCTCGTAGTGTATGTGTATTTCGTGAATGAAGAGTTCAATGTTGCTTGAAACTTTTACATTAGTTTTTAACATTATTTGAATATCGATTGACCAACTGTTAGCTAGTGATAGTCGATTGTTTAAGGACTATCGATTAACAATTAATAAAATCTAGAAAGGCTTGTTAAAGCTACGATGTACATTTGATTATTAAATTTTGCTGACTGTATTTAACGTATGTTTTCACAGGCACCAACATCCCAGAACAATGCAGAACCACCGACCAAGAAACCTAGAGTCGAAGGTACATTGCTAATGCATCCCAATAACTGTATCCCTCTAATCGCTAATGAATCGTACGGTTAAGCATACAAGTGGAAAAAGATGGTGAACAGAGAAGCAACGACAAGCATAATATAATTTTAAGCAAAGGAAATGATGAAGAGAAACATATACTATTTACTTAGGACAATCAGATGCTAGCTTTCTATTAAACTGCTGGCAAACTCTAAGCGTTGAGAGGTCTATCGCAGTTTCAGAATATATTTTGGTAGGCTAGGGTAATAGGTGATCGTTGGCCCTCAATAAAACTAATGTATGGTTGTCCTTCTGTTCTGAGATGTTACAGCGGAGAGACAGTACAGAATCTGTGGCCTACGACTGAGCTGTGATCATGAGCGTGCGCCAAACAAAGAAAGAGAACGCTACATTCGTTGAACAGAACAAATCTGAGTTTTGCAAACTCCACTGACACAGCATCTATTGTCGAGTACCAAATACGATGCGTATTTTAGATAGGTCAGCATTTTAGGGTAGTCTTCTTCCATCCTAATTATGAGCCTCGATCTATATGGAAATTATTTTGTTTAACAAATTTCTTCTGGTGAATTTATTTAAAAAAAAGAAAGAAAACCAATCGATCTCGGAGGAGGCTTATAAATAGGATAGGCAATGGCGATGTGTATTTTTCAAGATATTCTCAAATGATATTCGTCATGTTTGCGGTTCCATTGTATAAGTACGAGGTAAGAGATATTTTTGTTAAAGAAGATCGGCCTGTTGCGATCGAACAGGAAAATATTGCAGAAGGGCGTACAACACGAGAAAAACTATACGTGGCTTTTCAACGATCGGTCGCGTTCGATTTCTTGTCAATTAGGATCGCCATTGCTGCATAGAAAGTGTTAGGGCTAATTGCGTGGTAGGTTGGAAAAGGCAAACTGTAAGAAAATGGCGCAGAAAATGCACTGAGAGTATTCTCCTTTGCTTTGTGCTTACAGATTTGTGCGTCGCCTCAATCTCGGATAGTTTGCGCACAACCATCATTGCTCAGCCCAGAACACGGTTAGCCGTTAATCAAACGATCGAACAAAGTTAACAATATATCAATTCGTGAAACTGCAAAAGTCGTAAAAGAGAAAAACCAAGCGTTTCAACGTGTTCTGATTTCTGTTTCAGAGACTAGCAGACCAAATTGGTTATGATCGTATGAAACCTAAACTAGTTATCGGTAGTCTGATTTCGTTGAGGCTAATAATAATGTAAAACAGTAACGAAGTTTAAACGAAAGATTGCTAACGCATTCGATTTGCAGAGATATATGATCACTTTTTAATTTTTCATTGAAGTTGTTTTAAAACGAAATTCGAAATCGTTATTATTCTTATACAAAAGCATACAAAAGTGATTTTTACGATAAATGGTGTGCAAGAAAAGAAGGAAATTCCCCTATTTTCCTCAATGCGTGTACACGTACCATGTATAATGCACATTATACATAGTACCTTGTATTAATTAATTCAAATGTAATATTATTCCTGACTATTTTAATTTCTTTGAACTTACAGTTCGGAGGACGGTTCTACCGTGGGAACTGCTGCACGACGTCGTTACTTTATTCATCTCATTTTAAGTTTCGAAATTTGCTGTGGCGCTTCATAGAAAATTACGTTTCATAGGATTTTTACTTTACATTTGCACAGCCACGCGATCTTTTAAAATAACAAACTAGCAACGCGAATACTTAATGTCCTGTTCAATTTTAAAGAAAAGTTCTATTCCCAGATCAAAATTATATTCCCTACAAAATTGTCATTTCAGTATCTCTTATCTATCGTCATGAAAAGATAAATACATGGTGGAGATACGAAATGATACTAATTTTAATATTACAAGTATATCTAATACTAACTTTCTTCGTAGGAAATGCAACAGAGTTCTTGCCAGGCCCTATATATGATCTTAATCAAATCGGACAAGTTGTTGCTGGTGAGTAGAATTGCAATATTGTACAATGTTCTTGATAAATCTCGAAATGATGTATACCGTAATTGTGACAATCGAATTATCGAATTTAGTCGCTCCAATTTAAGTAATATTGCGAGTTGATAATGATCTCGTGGACATTTAGCTGATAAGATCTGACACGGCACCGACCGATTAATTTTCCTCCAATTAACACAACTTCAGCTGTTAAAGATTTTATCGATTTTGTTGCAGGACCTGGAGCTAAGTATCTTACGTTACCTGGCATTCTAGGTGCAGGTCTCCCAAAAATTACATCTGAACAGCAGGATACAGTAAATAGAGCAAAGAAATATGCCATGGAACAAAGCATCAAAATGGTTTTAATGAAACAAACACTGGCGCATCAACAACAGGTAATTTTCAAAAGACGAAGCTAACAAACTTTACTCGCCTAACATACATTCCATTGTACATTCATTGATTTCTGTCTTGAGAATTTTCTGTTCTACGATGTGTAACGCGATACAGTTATTAACTGTCGTGTATTACACATCAATCATGTATACATTCCATATTTACCGTTTCAGTGGGCAAAAAGCATGGAAAGATTATTTACCGAAGTTTTAGTAGTTCGGTAATCGAATGTTAATTCTTAAGAATGCACAATGGATTCAATGTATATTTTTTTCATAAAATTATACATAACAATTTTGGGGTTCTTTTTTATCTCAAAAAAAGTATCATTTATGAAAAATGTATTCTATATGTTCGTTCCTCTATTTAGCTCTTTGCCAATACATAATACCGAAAAGAGAAAAAAGATCGTTTCAAATATGCAAATACAGTAGTTTCAATTAACGTTTGTCCTTGCAATTTAGCTCGCCCCGCCGAGTAATTTGAAGCAATTGCATAAACATTTTAACCCGTGTTCGTTATGACGAGCGAGTAAAGTCACAAAAATATAACAGAAATTTAAAAACAAAAAAAAAGACGAACACTGGAACCTAACTCTGATCGGTTGATTTTTTCTCCCCGCAGAAGAATAAGTTGGTCCTGCGGCAGCAAGTTTTATTGCTAATGTGCAGGTTAGTGTCAACCAAATCAAGACAGAAACAATATGAAACCGCCTTACGATCAAACACTCCTAAACGTTTCCCTGAGTTACTACTGTAAGAGAAGGTTAGATATCTTGAGATAATAGTCGGCGGGAGCAGAGCTGTACCAGCGCGATGGAGGACAAGTTTTTGTGCATGAATCTCTGGACGATTTGAGAAAAATAATCGAAATATGTACTTCTGAGCTCAACTCTTCTTTCTTCCCGTGTTGCTTATTGTTAGTATACTGTACTTGTACTTGTAACCACAGTTTACAAGACCAGCTTATTTGTCTTGTATTCGCGTTATCATATTTGATCGTCATAGTTTAATTCGATAAAGGGTAGAGATTTCCCTTCGGGTGTTGTCAGTATTAATTCGTTATGTGGAACGAAGAAAAGTTTTGGGTTGAGCAAAGAAGGTGGAATGGTATAAGAGCTTGGGGGATTTTTGAGATGAACGAGACTGATGTATGTAAGGGGGAGGGATATCAATAGAAGGCCTATGGTCCTTTGTGTTACAGCAAATGGCTAGTCAACGGAATCAGGTGCAGAGACAGCAGGCTCTCGCCCTCATGTGCAGGTTTGTTTGTTCTTTGTCTTAGCCCTCCAAATTTCGTCCTCGAGACTCGACATTTTGAATCGAAGATTTTTTTTTTAAACTCTCGATTATCCATTGTGTAATTTCAATTGGGTTATCTTAGACGTTCCATCAATTGGAATATCGTGATCGCGTTATCTTCATAATTTTTTCTTTGTTCCGATACGCTACAATCGCGCGCCGAGTTAGAAAAATACATTTTCGTATGCAGCCGTGTCTTTCATTCACACGAATAAATCCGTTCCGTTCGATCAGTGATTAGTAATAGGAGAGACTAGAAGATATATTTTGATAATCGTTAGAGATAAAACATTGAAAGAATTCGGTCTAATAATTGCGGGTAATTGTCGGCTGAAATCAAATTCCTGTACGACAGGGTATATGTGGGCAGCATCAGTTTCGAATTGAAAGAGGACACGATTAGGCAAGCTTTCTTGCCTTTTGGTCCTATAAAATCAATCAACATGTCTTGGGATCCTGTTACCCAGAAGCACAAAGGATTTGCATTCGTCGAATACGAGATACCTGAAGCAGCACAACTTGCTTTGGAACAGATGAATGGTGTCATGATTGGTGGACGTAACATCAAGGTAGCGGGACGTACCTATATAACGAATTTCCTGTCCCCCAGCAATCCTATCATCCCGCCGGAGGTCGGCAAATTTTTATTTAGTTTTATCCAATATTATATCGCTTTTGATTGAACTGCATCATATTATGCAATAGCATGCACTTCGATCAAAAAATCCTTCTTGAATTTCTTCTTAAACTCCATAACAATTGTATCAACGTAAATCTTTCAATTTCTACTACGCACCTTTGCTTGATTTTTACGGTGATTTTTACGGTTCGTACAAAGTATATATATACATAGTTTTTGTCTAAAACGTACATATAATTTCTTCATAGTTTCTTTCTTCCTTCCTGCCTTCCGTTCCATTCCGTTTCTCTGTTACTTAAATATTACAATTGGAATTACATTATTGCGACGTCAAAAGTACATTTTATAAATTGCTGTACTTTCTTTTAGGTTGTTGGACGACCGTCAAACATGCCGCAAGCTCAATCGGTCATAGACGAGATTACCGAGGAGAGTAAACATTATAATCGCATTTATATCGCGTCTATACATCAAGACTTAACGGAGGACGATATTAAATCGGTATTCGAAGCTTTTGGTCCTATTACCTATTGCAAATTAGCGCAAGGTAGTTCACCACATCGTCACAAAGGATATGGTTTCATCGAGTACGAAACGATGCAAGCTGCATTGGAGGCTATAGCGTCGATGAATCTGTTCGATCTCGGTGGTCAGTATTTGCGAGTAGGCAGAGCTATCACTCCACCGAATGCTCTTATGGGACCACCGAGTGGAACAAGTATGATGCCTACTGCAGCAGCAGTGGCAGCAGCTGCTGCAACCGCCAAGATTCAAGCAATGGATGCAGTGGCCAGTAACGCGGTAGCTCTAGGACTAACTAAACTAGGAGCAGCTGCTCCCCCGATTCTGAATCAAGGTATATAAATTATTACCAAGGAAAACACTGTATCACGCTACTTACCCTCCGATTTCGGCGATATTTTTCGACATGTTACAAACCTTTTCGCGTGTCCAAATAAAAGATAAGTGGCCACCAATGCTAATGCGTGTTCTGCCACATATGCGCAAGTATAGACAGAACTCTAATATGCAAAGGTGAAAGGCGAAATATCGATTTCTACATGTCCAAAAATTATCGAAATCGGACGATAGGTAACTGTTCTGCAGGTCCACCAATGTTACAATTGTCGAATACCTGCATCATATACGATTATTGATATTTCAATGTGTATACAGCTTTGCCCGGTATAGTGAGACCCACTCTTGCTCCTGCCACGATGATGGCGCCACCAACTATAGCAACTGTAGCTCCAGTCATTCCTCCGCCCGGTATAGCTATACCCCAGGCTTTAACTAGACCACCAGCAATTATTCAACCCATACCTGGCCAACCGGTTGTGATACCGCCACCAGCGGTCGTAGCTCCAACAATAGTGGGTACTCCGGTTGTAAGTATTTAATCATTCGACTTGTATTCGCCTAATATTATTGTTCGAAAACAATAGAAACTATTTCGATTGTTAGATACCAGTCACGACTACCACGAATTCCGACATAATGAGGCGAGCACAAGAACAAGCGGCTCATCAAAAACAACAAGAGGAACTACAGAAGAAGTTGTTGGAGGAAACGGAACCTCAGACGCTGCAACAACAGGAAAACATGTCGATCAAAGGACAAAGCGCGCGTCATCTCGTCATGCAGAAACTTATGCGCAAAGTGGAGTCCCGAGTTGTGATCTTGAGAAACATGGTTGCGCCGGAAGATGTCGATGAAAGTTTACAAGAAGAAATCCAGGACGAGTGTTCGAAATTCGGTGTTGTGGAAAGAGTTATCATTTATAACGAGCGACAATCCGAAGACGACGAGGACGCGGAAGTTATCGTGAAGATCTTCGTCGAATTTTCTCAAATGAGTGGTAAGCTATTATACATTTTTCGTTTTAAATTAATATATCTTATCTTTAAATTGTATCGGTATAATCGATGAACATTTCAGAAGCGGAACGTGCAAGGGATTCTTTGAACGGTCGCTATTTCGGTGGACGATTAGTAAAAGGAGAGCTGTATGATCAAGCTCTATTCGACAATAGCGATTTTTCAGGTTGATCGGAAAAGCGTTACGTTTTTCGTGCATTGGACTGTTTTAATTTCTTTCGATTGAAAGAGTTTATATCTGCTGTTGACTGATGTTTCGTACTCCGATACACGCGAAGTATCTTTTTACAAACTCAAGGAATCGGTATTTAATCTCGTTATTGAGGAAAAGAAAAGCATCGACTTAAGATATCGATTTTTCTATCGCAGAAAATTGAGTTTGCAATTGGTACGATATTCGAAATTCCGTTTTGATATTTTCTACTGCATGGGGTAATGCATACATTTGGATGTTATTATTTCGTTACATCGAAGAGACTTTCTAGAAAGAATATTAAACATGTTGTCCTTGACTGAAGTTCCGTAAGAGAAGCATATTCCATATACACGTATAGTTTCAGTACTGGTTTTTCATTACATCGATTAATTGAAGAGAACGGTCGGTGACATACAAAAGAAAATACAATAAATGTATATGTATAGAAACGTAGGATATAATAAATTGTTTTACATATAGACTATAGACTTCACACAAACAATAAACACGTAAATTATACATCATAACAATTACAAGTATATGTTATAATAAAATTTGTACATATTTACTAGATATTTTATTGATTTTCATTATTTGATGAGTTCGTTACATTCGTGATAAAGATCGTTCCTTATATTTCATTAAGTACCTATTACTTTACAATCTTTATATTATTACTTATTTTTGTATTCGTCATACTCGGGGAACGGTTTCCGTTCTTTCTTATCAATGTAGATTTCTGATTTTTCTGAATTGGCACTTCCATATTTAGCTGCTATTTCGGCAGCTTTTACTTTTTTACTCATTGTTATTTGATAATTTTTTTCTACTTCTTCCGGTGTTGGTGGCTCTTTTCTACGATATCTCAACCAAGATTCCCATTCCGCAGGCATTTCTGGATCGAAATTATCTTTATCCACAGCCTCGAAATAACGCGTTGGCCTTTTCCGTGACGATTTACTAGCAATTGCTGTTTCATAGTATTTGGTACCATAACGGTCTTCTCCTATCAATTTAGGACGATTCAAGTTAGGTTTCAAAGAATTGATGAAACAATTCCAAATCAATTTCATCACGCCTCGTTCTTTTCTAGACATTTCGCTATTTTATTAGAACAAATCGAACTAAAAGAATGAAAAATATAAGTAATTAGAACCGAGTAGTCGATTTGCGCTTAACTTTTAGGTTAACTAACTAGCAAAGTAAAAGTTTCGAGTATGTATAGTTACTAATGACCTACGATACTTACAAGTTCGAATTAATTCATATTAAGAATGCATTTCTACTTATTAATAGATTATAAACTGGTGAAACCTCCCTTAAAACAATATATTTGTACAAACACGAGCTAGCGAGAAAGTATTACAAGCAACTATCACAAATCAATATGCACGATTTATTGCGTATAACATTTATTGTAACAATATAACAGATATTTTTGCCGAACATCAATTGTAAGTCGTTTCTTAAATAAAATACACAAATATAGTTGTACGTTGCCCGTACTAACAGTAGTCGATCATGGTAAGTACAGTTTGGTACAGTTGCGTTCAGTCGCGGGTCGCGGTCACGCGATCGCCATTGTCATTGGTTTGAAAACTAGTGACCCATATGTTTATTCGATTGGTTCCACTGACCGAGGAAAATTAAAATACTATTTCAAGTTCGCAATTATTCTTTCAATTATTACAAAAGTACGTGCGTCTTTTGAATTCGATGTCTACCAAAAGCGAAACGTTTCTTCTACTTTCGTGCGTTGAGTTGTCCCGCGGAACGCAAAAGGTAAACCGTAGCATGACCGCGCGTAACTAACACACGTAACTTCGTTATTTACACTGTGTTACCGCTACGCAAAAATATATATATACCAAATCCGAGGAACATCCACCGTGTTGTAAAACGTAGTTTCGTTTTACGACTTAGCGCTTAACACGATTATACGATTGCAAGGTTTCCGCAAAGGTATAACAGCGTGTCGTAAAATCAATTCCGTAACTTAATAATAAATACTCGGTTTTCTGGTATGCTCGACGGGCGAGACCGTAACGTGGATTTTTCTTTCGGTTTCAAAGTCGTTCCGCCGATATCTACAATTACAAGTATGTCAAAGGAGAATTGAATCACGGCGTTCCTTTTAAATGCTCGAAGAATTCTAATTTTTGCGTGTGCGAGCTACGATTCGATCGGATGGCACTTTCGACGAGGATAGTTGAATTGTGAACGTCGATCGATGGTCGTCGACAATCGTGTCGCCATCGACCTACGTGCATCGCGGAATATATCGACAGGGGGCGATTTTTTTTTTTCGAAAAAAAAAAGATGCATTTGAAATGCGTTTGTGCGTTTCTAAGCCGAGGAGCCTCTCGCAGAACACAGGCACACTTGCCGATTGGTTACGTCACTTCCAGGCGTGGTGCGGTGCAATGTGTTATGTGCGTGTGCTACTGAAAATGGCCGTGTACGTACGGGTCCGTCTAGTTTACTGATTTCAACATACTTTTTTCGCGTTTCCTCGACTATTTTTGGGTGATGAACAGTGGAATTTGTTCGGCTACACGTCGTTCGCGAGATCGTGCGTGACGAAGTTCCCAGTGCGTCGTCAATGGTTACAAACCGAAACAAAGTGTGCCCGTTTCGTCAACGGCGGATCATTAAAAGAGAAGGTGAGCAGAGGATTCTGTCCACAGAGATTTTTTTTCTCGCCGAGGATCGTATTTTTCCGAGGATAGTCGTGCACGATGCTCGTGTCGGTAACGATTAGCAAGGTATTCGTCCGGTTGTTTCGTGTCATCGAAACTGGGATATCCTTTTACGATTTATCACGTCTCGCTCGTCGAACAGAATCACGTATCGTATCGGCTTTGGCAGATTACGAACCGCATAGATGACT
This sequence comes from Lasioglossum zephyrum, assembly GCA_028455615.1. Taxonomy (NCBI): domain Eukaryota; kingdom Metazoa; phylum Arthropoda; class Insecta; order Hymenoptera; family Halictidae; genus Lasioglossum; species Lasioglossum zephyrum. Next base: position 13,706,783 of record CM052332.1, on the reverse strand, counting down.
TTGTGGAAATCTGGTCAACGCGTTTGAAACGCGTTCGTGCATTCTCGCGTGTACAACCCGTTCAGGATTTCTGTCAATTCGTCTGGGCCCCGACGGATTTCGTCGTCGATACTTCTCCGATTCATGGAAGATGGGGAAAGTGTATTTACAAAACGATGGCGGACAAATACGGCCGAGATTACTTGTCAAAATTGTGTCAATCTCGTGACCGTCGTGTGTCGACATTTTTCAGAGAAATCTGTGCTCCTACTTATATATCTATCAGTAAGCTCGTGAATTTTTACAGTGTTCCCACGTTCTCACCGAATCCTCCACATTTCCGTTTTGATTATACGCGAAACGATTAAACGTTAACGGATTTCACACTTTTCTCGGAAATCAAACGAAAACTATCGATCGTAACTACGTGAAAAAATTGTACGTACGTTACGTAGCCAAATATAATTAATTATTAATTATTCTATATAAATTGTTATAATAATTTTCTTCGACACGCAAAACAATGTTTTCGCTCGACATTATTTTTTTTATTACAAACGATTTGTAGTAGAATGAGTTCCATGGTGTGTTTCGGATAAAATTATGCCACAGTGTATAAAACTAGAGGCCTCTTTAGTTGGAATGTTGTTCTGTTAGCTATGTCCCAGTTTTCTCTATCAATGGAATTTGTATAGTAATACAGACACTATTCTGAAAGAAAGCAGCTAAGCACTTAGCTTCTCTCTATCGGTGAAATGCAATCTTATCCGAGAGATAATAATTTTTTACTAATCCTCTTTTGTTTATTGCAGCCTTGTGCCTGTGTACGTGCAAAAATAACGGATAATTAATAATGGGTTTGATTGTCGCCGCACGCATTGCTATGGAACATATCATCGGATCTATTGTTTACTGAACATCGATTCAAAGTTGTCAAGATGCGGAAGAGATTTGGTATAATCCCCCGGTATCGAATGGGGATTTGAATTCAATCTTTCTCTTCAAATATTTTCTATCGTGGTGGAAAATAAATCGATACGATTAGAAGTATGAAAGGTGGTAGTTAAGGAAGAAAAAGGGAGACAATTTCGTGGATCTTGTAACTGTTACACGTTACAATGAATTATTCGAACACTACATAAGTTTATGTTTAAGCGCAGAATTAGAGTAGATATTTCTCGTTAGCAGTAATACTATTCGATTTTATAACATAATGTAATAGAAATACAGTTTTTATATGCGTGAATGTGTTGAAAGAATATCGCAAAAATGTCATTCTTGTCGAATCTGAAGAAAGCATTCCACTTTGGTGGCAGTGATGCGAAGAAAAAGAAGTTGTATAACAATATTAAAATGGATTGTAATCCAGAAGAGTTCTGGGAAATGGTGGGCGAACTTGGGGATGGAGCATTCGGCAAAGTATATAAGGTAAATAACAAAATTTTTTAATTATGCTTGTAATATCTTACCTATATAGATATATTTATAGAGTTTACTAAACGTATTTACTATATTTTCTAGGCACAACATAAACAAACGCAACAGCTCGCTGCTGCAAAGATGTGTGCCCTCGAAGGAGAAGACGATCTTAGCGATTTCATGATTGAAATAGACATATTATCAGAATGTAAACATCCGAATGTTGTTGAATTACACGAAGCATATTTTATAGAGGGCAAACTATGGGTATGTTTTGCTATTGCACAACATTTACAAGATTATTCGAGCTTTGTCCGATAACGTCTACGAATCTGCAGATGCTGATAGAATATTGCGACGGTGGTGCTGTCGATTCCATAATGGTGGAATTACAAAAAGCTTTAACGGAACCACAGATAGCCTACATATGTCAACACATGACTAAAGGACTTGCATTTTTACACAAATCTAAAGTAATTCACAGGGATCTAAAGGCAGGAAATGTTCTGTTAACAATGGCTGGAGGAGTGAAAATTGGTAGAATTTACATATACTGTTTCTTTATGTATCTAAAACGTCGAATGGATGAGCTAACGATCCTCTAATTTCACAGCCGATTTTGGAGTATCTGCGAAAAATAAGCATACGTTACAGAAACACGATACGTTTATTGGTACACCATATTGGATGGCACCGGAAGTAGTATTATGCGAAACGTTTCGGGATAATCCTTATGATTTCAAAGTAAGCTGTACTTTACACTTTCTGAACCTGATGCATTAACGATCTGGTAACGTGTATAATCGAAAATGATTCGAACGTAGGTAGATATATGGTCGCTCGGGATTACCTTGATCGAATTTGCACAAATCGAGCCACCGAATCATGAGATGTCACCGATGCGGGTACTCCTTAAAATACAAAAGAGTGATCCACCGAAACTCGAGCAACCTGGAAAGTGGAGTAAAGATTTCAATGATTTTATCGCGAAAGCTCTCATAAAGGATCCAACATCGAGACCTACAGCCGACGAACTGTTGAAGCACTCGTTTATAAATCGGAATTTGGATTGTAAACCGATCAGGGACTTACTTTTGGAGTACAAAGCCGATGTCGTCGAAGAGGAATTGGTCGACGAGGAAGCAGAGGTACATTTTCTTTCTTGTCTGATTTTAACAATCGATTCTCTTAATTCCAAACAGTTTTCGATTATAAATAATTTCTATGAAAAATATTACACATGTATATATTATGTATGTATGTATATACGTTGTTACACGCTTTCGTCTTGATAGAAGGCAAAAATGGCGAAAAAACACAGAGAACTATATCAGCGGATCGGTAAGCTGCTTTTGAATGAAACTTTGACAATTGCAACAAACAAACGTACTAGTTGTTCCTATATAAGTAATTAGAAATTAGCGATCTCGAGGAAGAATTGGTAATCCGATGATTCGTTGATGCGTTTATTTCAATTTTCATAAAGTATTCGGTTATACTATTCACATTCGTGCATGATAGATGTAAATTAAACGCCAAGAACATTCGTGCATGCGATACTCGATGTTTAATTACGTTTCACTCTTGCTTTGCCAATTCTGATATAGTATATATATATCAGAGTCATTTTTATTTGAAAGGAATGAATGTTTTCTATTTTTTTTAAACATTCCGCACATCGAGATTTCAAAAGATAAAATATCAGAAATTTTTCTCACCCCTATATGTACTCTAATGAAACCCTAATAATTATGTTGTTGTAATTTGGATAATTTGGCTGTGCATGCGGCTCTCCTGGGCCTCGCCAGCCCCATCACCCCTGCGTTTGTCAGGTCAGTAGCTTATGCAATAAGTGCTGTCTAATTTGATTTTGATGCGTATACTGTGTCTGTACTCGTATTACCGTAATCGTCTGCTATTTTCTTTTATTTTCAGACTGCAATGCATAAGCTATTTTCGATGTACCATATTCACATTTCTATACATATATTGCATAGAATTTTTTCTATTCATCTTATTGACTCGACGACGAATGCGCGAGAATAATCTGTTGTCGCGTTACGTTTCTTGGCAACATCGTTTTCAGGATAGAAACTATATTTTCCGTTGATATAGCCATTGTAAATACGTAACGATAAGACGCACATGTTTCTTCGTAAGATTCAAATCGATCGTAAACGAATATTACAGGAGCAACGCACATCTCAGCTTCCTCTGGAGGTGGATCAACTCGGAGATGACTCTGCATCTATGCGCAGTGACGCTGATGTCAAGAGTAAGTTGTAATCTTGTAATAGACTCGATAGGCTAGTAAGCAGACGTAGCAAAAAAATGGTTGATTAAAAATTGCCGACTGTTTAGTTTCTGAAAAAGAAAATCTTGCCGCATCACCCGTATCTGCGAAAAAAGAAGAGAGCCATAAACGAGAGATCAACAGGGATGGTGAAAAGGAGGACAGGAACAAGAAATTACGGAAAGCGGAATCTAAAGAGAATATACCTGTATCCGTTGAGAAAAAACAAGTACGTATTTTGTTGTGCATGAATTGCTGCTTTAATTTGTAACATTTGAATATCAATAACACATGGCTATATCTAATAGGAAATATGTATTTAATAATAGAATTTATCTGAAACTATTGGAAACCCAAAACATCCACCTCATAACATGTTCTTAAATCGAAGTCCACAATAGTAACGCTTGTGAATCTTTTATCCAGGCACCTAAACCACCTAGTACAAGCGAAGCAAACGAACGTAGAGTATCTCGGGAGAAGGGTCCTGCTCCTCCTCCACCTCCTATGCGCCAGGACAGTAAAAACGAGGATAAGGAAAGTAATTTGAAGAGCACCGACAAGCAAAACGTTGTAGAGATGTTGGACCAATGTAAGACTATCGAGGACAGTAAGAGAGGAGAGAAACACTCGTTATCGGAGAGTCAAGACACGGCGGAGAGGGAACAAACAACCGTGGATACGTTCAACGAGAAGCAAACCGTCAGAGATAGTATCGAGAAATTAACAGCTGCCAACGAGAAGGAGAAGGACACAAGACAGAAATCGGTAGTACAGAATAAAGCGAGCCAACCATCGAGAATGGAATTAACTTCGGAAGAGAAGAGGAAATCCGCTCCGGTTCGACCAGAGTCGACAGAGGATTGGTCGAAGCCAGCGTTCAACAAACAATCGTCTCTAGAAGAGAGAAGCAGGTGCTGCGTAGTTTTATACCGTATCGATTTTCTCGTATTATCGTTATATATTTACGGTACTGATTGTTTTCGATCGTTTTCAGAGTTGAGAAGAAACCCATCGAAGCGCAAACGAAACGACAATCCTCAACGGAAGAGAATCGGAAGAGCTTGCAGGAGAAACGAAAGTCTGTCGAGGAGAAGTTAAACGCTGTTTTAGAGAAACGACTCTCGATGGATACCGAAATGCGGTCGAACGTCCCGTCGTTGGAGGCGTTGACGCGTCGAGAAACAGCTGGACCGAACGCGATCTTGTCCGAGAAGAACATCATGAAGGCTTGCTCCACCGAAGACATCAAGACGGATTACGACGGTATAGGCAAGGTGGAATCGGTCATTAAAAGTCATAGCGAAGGATCGTCCAGATACGATTCGTTGGAGAACTTCTCGGACGAGTTCGATGGGAAACGAGAGAAGAAGAAATGGTTGAACAAGGAACAGACGCGCGAGAGTGTCGCAAACGATGCTTCCACCGGCGATAAGAGAGGTTCTGCGATAAACGTATCGGTGATCACGTCGACACCTATTAGGAGTAGAAGCGCGTCGTCGAGAAGAGGCAGCGGGGATAATGTGGTTGTCATTACCGGTAAGAGATGGTGCAATCTATTTTATCTTATTTCTAGTAGGGCTGTTACTTTCCCAAAGCTTCGATTCTTCGAATCGTGTGACGTAACTTACGAGTTTAAAATAAAAATGAACAATTTGACAAGATTTTCACAGAATATAAGGGTTAAAAAGAAGCTTCAATTCGAAACTTCGATTCTATTCTCATCACCTTTGAAGTTTCAGAAATCGACGCTTCGAAATTCGGAGCTTTCTAATTTCTTGATCTATTATAGACTGCGGGTCTTGGCGCAGAGTTTTGTTTTTCCTATCGATAGACTTAATACAAAAGATGAAATGATGATCTTAGGGCAAAGCGTTCGATAATATGGATCCTTTTCAAGAAAGAAGAGCACAGATAGACTTAATTTAGCGCAATTGAACAAATTTGCAGGGAAACCCGACCAAGAGTTACGTCCAAACACATCAACCGTCCGGATCACAGCCGACAGTCCAGACTTATCGAATAGTCTAGCGAGCAACATAAGCCAGGTAACAGTGGTGACCACTCATCCTCCGGTACTGGTCGACGCAGTGTCGCCGACGCCTCTTTCTTGCCGGCCGTCTCCGACGTCGGAGGTGGTGATCGTCGCGAACGAATTGAACAAGACGCAGGTGAACGAAAGCTCGACCGACGATGACGGATTCCCGAGCCTGGACAGTCTGGAGTACACGCCGCAGGAGCAGCCAATCGTTCTCACGGACGCTTTGAAGCGAGTGGGTAAGAAGTTGGATGAGTCTGAGGTGTTGATCGTGAGCCCGATCGTGGACGAGTTGCAGGACACTAGTCACGTCTCCGTAGTGACGGTCGGCGACGACAAAGAGCAGGTGAAAGACTCTTCGCAGATGCTGAACAAACGGGGAGCTGCGCGAACCAGTTCCTTACAGAGCGATGCGCAGAGCTTGCTAGAGAGGTCGAGCACGAAGAGCGACAGCGGGGACGAGATTACAAAGATGATGGTCGCTGGAACGATCGTCGAGCCCGTGGACATCGACGACGCGAACAGGAACTCGAAGAAGGTGAACGGTATGATCAAGAACGACAAGTCGGTTGCGGGTGGTAGGATCGACGAGAAGGTTCTGAAAACGATCAGACAGAAGGACGCGGGCAAAATGTACAAAGAGAAAAGGATATCGCCGGACAGCTTCGAGGGATCTAGGTCCCAGAGCGAGTCCGGTTCGACGAGATCGCACACGCCGAGCAAGAGCATCGATCGCTCGGACGCTGAGTCGATCTCGACCACGATCAGTCAGGACAGCCGAGAGTCGAACAAGGAGAACCACATCGGACAGGGACAGACGCCGGAAACGGAAGAGGAAGTAGTGCTTCGGCGGAAGCCTGATTACGCTCGCGATATACAGCGGCCGACCAGAACCAAGGAGGATATACAGATGATGAATCTAAAGAAAAAGACGAGAAAGCGAACCAGAAAGTTCGAGATAGACGGTGTTGTAGTTACGACGACCACGTCCAAGGTGATCTACGGTGACGACGAGAACGGCAAGGTCTACGACGATCAGATATTCAGGAAACAGGAGCTTAGAGAGCTGAAGATGCTGCAGAAAATGGAGCAGAAGCAGTTCCAGGATTTGTCGCAGAAGGCGCAGTTCAACAAGGACCAACAAGAAAAGCGTTTCGAGCAGGAACGGCAACTGCTCGAGCGAAACGCCGAGACCGATCTGGAGACTCTCGGACGGCAACAGAGGCAGCAGATAGAGCGTGCCGAGGCGCAGCAGGAGGCGGATCTTAGGCTCGCGTCGAAGAAGATCCGTAGTGAGCAGGAGAGGGAGTTGAAACAGTTCCGGGAGGGTCTCAAGCAGGAGTTGAGACTGTTGAAGCAAGAGGTGGATCTGATGCCGAAGGACAAGCGGAAGAGCGCGTTCAAGATCCGAAAGGAGAAGCTAGAGGCCGAGCACGAGGAGAGGGAAAAACACTTTTTGGATAAGTTGAACGAGAGTCACGAGCTCTCTTTGAGGAGGCTGTCCGACAGCCATCGGGAAAAGATCGCGCTAATGGAGAGACAGTTCTTGCAGCAAAAGCAACAGTTGATGAGAGCTCGGGAGGCGGCGATCTGGGAACAAGAGGAGCGACACATCCACGAGAAGCAGCAGTTGTTGAAGAAACAACTGAAGGACATCTTCTTCCTGCAGAGGCATCAGATGCTAATTCGTCACGAGAAGGAGCTCGAGCAGATGAAACGGATGAACCAAAGGAAGGAAGAGGAGCTGGTCAAGCGGCAAACGGTAGAGCGCAGGAATCTACCGAAACGGATCCGTAACGAGATGAAGGCACGCGAGATGATGTTCCGAGAGTCGATGAGGATCTCGATATCGGCGGTGATCGCGCCGGACCCGGACGCCGAGCGAGAGAAGCTCAAGAAGTTCCAAGAGAACGAGAAGAAGAGGTATCGAGCAGAGCAACAACGGTTCGAGCTGAAACACTCGAGGCAACTCGAGGAGGTGAGAGCGCAGAGCGACGCTACCATCAAGGAATTGGAGCAACTTCAGAACGAGAAGAGGAAAATGCTTATGGAGTACGAAACCTTGAAGCTGAAGGAGCTGGAGGAAGCGTACGGTAAAGAACTACGCGAGTGGAAGGCGCAGTTGAAGCCTCGCAAACAGGTAAAGAAAACGATTACATACCTTTTTCTACGAATGATACACAATCTTTCGCACGGTTTTGCTTTCTATCCCCCCCTTTTATTTCTTTTCTCTTGTTTTTCTCTTTTATTTCACTGCGCGGATTGCCGCTACACTCTTTTACTGTAGAGACTAGATTTTCACGCGCTATAGTATTTTCTGGTAATTGCAAACGTCCGCAACGAGACGGATAGAGATGGAACACTATGATCGATCGTTGGTTAAATTGTAAAGGTACCCCGGCGTACAGCAGAACCGGCCATACTGAAATAAGTGTTAATGTACTTGTTATAGAAGTTAGAGGCTGAGCTGTCGGCTGAAAAGGACGCGTTGGAAGCTCGCTACCGAGACTATTTCCCTTCTGGTCTTAGTGGTCTCTCTGTCCCAACTTTAGACTATTCTAACATCTTTCATTTCGAAGGCTGGAAGAAGTCGCCGCGTTTGCCCCGCTCTACCCCCGCGTCCCCATCTCCCTTCACGATTCCAAGGGTGTCGCTGAGAGTCAGCAGTTCGGACACCGGCTCCGTAAATGGCATGCTTTCCCGAAGTCATTCGAAACCGGACCTGGTACCATCTTCCTCGCCTCGTAGATAGTGCTCCTCCTGGTACTGTACCCCATCACTCGTTCATCTTTGTACCTTTTTCTCCTGCTGGAAAAGTTTCCAAGTAAAATCGTTGTTTCATCCGTTTCTGTTTCTCGGGACAATTCATTCGAGTTCCGTTGCGATCGAACTGTAATGTTTCAATTTCAATCAGCGCGTCGAGATCTCAGTTCGTGAAACGGCTGTCGAGAACCTTCACAGAAAAGTTTGATACCCTAGTTTCGCAACTTGTTCTCGCTCGCGAAGTCCCCGAAGCTTTTACTTTGAAACTTCTCCGTTTGTATCGTTCTATGTCTTGAGCGTTAGCGTTAGATGATAACATGTTTGCTTTACTCACCGTTGCTTCGTTATATGCATTTAATGCGCATTACTATTATACACGCATACGTGCGTACACACGCACATACACACATACACATATATATGTATGTATATATATGCATATACAGACACAACAAACAGCAAATACACTGTTAATATATTTTTAATAACCAAACGTAGTTGAAGAAGAAAACTGTTGAAGAGATATGTTTTGGGGGTTCGCACGGAGGTCGAATAACATGTGCAATCAGTAATGGTATTATAGACGGTTCATTAATTTATAACATTGTACTTTTGGCCGTACATCTTGGGCAAGAGACACTCGGCGAGTATGTGTATATGTATCTTTGAGAAACAGGAGCTTGTTCGTTGAGGAATCCGTTGTTTAACGTCGAGGAACGCTAGGCGAGCGGTGTGGTTGTTCACATTGATTAACTCGTCGTGGAAATTGTTTGTCGCTGTTCCGTGTACGTCACTTCGTGTACCTCGTCTACCTTTGTCGCAGATTATTTGTATAGTTTTGCCCAGCCTTGTTTCGCAATTCCCTTGGATACTCATTTGTCGATTGTGATACTCATTCTCGGTAACCAGTGTTGAGAGGTCCGGGTACGACTATACGATAACACAACGGGGCGAGCCGGTGGTGATACTTGTGGTAATTGTTCTGTGTTGTATACTTATCGGAAGAAACCGTAGTGATTTGTCCGCGGGGTTGAACGCTTACACGTCCCAGGGTTTCTCGTATGCATAAGTGTTCTCCAATGTGTACGTTCGATCACGTCGCAACCACCCCTTGCGTCACATGCTCCTGATAAGAACCTAACCGACGACGAAACGTCGATGAAATGTAGTCAGGGAAAAAAGAGATTCCACGAGTGGATATCAGAGAACGGTCTACCTAGGTAAAGAGAACAAGGTCAGTTGAATAAAAGATCCGTTGATGGCATTACGCTATATAGATATATCTCGAGTGTCGAGTACACAGGGTGGAAGAAAAATAATGGTCGTCGGTTCTATGGGTGAATTCGCTTCTCTGAAAATAATTTAATAGCGAAGAAAATTGTCGGCGGGAAAGTTTTTCTGTTGCGCCGTCGCGTTCTACACAAAGAGGAAAGAACGACTTCGAGCGTTTCTCTTTCCATAGATGCGAAATAATAACGCTTCAACAACGATCGTCTTCGTCCATTGATCCGAAGGCGTGGGTATACCCCGCGACGCGGTGGCCATTATATTTTTTACAGCTTGTAAATGAATTCATGAAATTTGCAAATTTCACTCAGTTTCGTTGGAGAAACGGTTCGCGAGACGAAAGCAGAGCGCCGCTCGGTTGTTCGCCAGCGGAGATGCTAATTCGGTTACTAAACTGTGCCGATTTCACGTTACAGAGATTGGAAGAGCAGTTCGCGCTACAGCTGGAGGAGCAGGAAGCGATTTATGGGCCAAGCGCGATACCGTTGTGCTTGCCGGCGGATCTTCCGGATTTGACGCATCACACGGCCGGATCGACGCGCAGCTCGCTCTCCTCGGTGAGCGAGGGCTAACGAGCGTATCGCCGATACAGCGTTCAACCAATACACAATTCGGATCTTCCAAAAATCTCGAAAACTTTCTCGTAGGGAGCACGGTGCCTGTATCGAAGTCGGCGTCGCGACACCGAGCAATCTTGACGGTCCATTCCTATCGATGCGACACCCTCGAGCCCTCGAGTTCACCAATGGCACGAGCTTCCATCGGCCGATGTCGGAGAACAAAGAAAAATAAAGAAGGAACACTACCGCAACGATCACGATCGTCAGACGCACAGATCATCGCATCGGATCACGCAAAACGCCGATCGGTCGGAATAAGTTTGAGCTACTTTGAATAGGTGGTCCCGCGGGTTTTTATATTTTGCAGAAAAGGTTTGCACGTTTCATGCGCGTCGATCGGTTTGTTTGGTTAAAATTGCCCGGTCGAAACGTCGTTTTTTTTCTTCCAACTTTGCCGAATAGTAACCAGTAAACGAACGAACGTTAGTTTACAAGATACGTCGATGAGAATGTTGTCTGTTCGAATGGGAGTTCTGCTGTCCGATTCGATGCGAGGAGAACACGCGCGGTAGCGTCCATTGTCTAGTGTGTTCGAAAGATGCCTAGCCAATTTTCTACGTAGGTGATTGCACACCCGGAGATAATAATATTTTCGCTGGTTCGAACTGCGACTCCGATACGATCGGAGCGCCGTTCGATCGCAACACTGATCCAGGGGATTTCGGATCGGTTTCGAATCGCTGTTGCGCGACCCGTGTAGTTCGAGAGCCCGTGCACTTATTTGTTTCGAGAGAGAACCTGTCGAATTTTCCGTCGACGTAATGTTCACCGAACGAGCTACACGAATATCTATTTTTTAGCGAATAATAATAAACACGTTTAAACTCTACGAATCAAAGGTTTACGCCAAATATGTACACAAATGTGTGGTTGCTTGTTGCGCGGCTACGTGGCTCGTCACGACGTGTTACATTGGTAAAGAGAGACGGAGAGAGACAGAGAAAGAGAGAGAGAGAGAGAGAAAGTGAGAGAGATATAGAAAGAGAGGGAGGAGTCTCTCTTTCCGATGCACGTTCGCACCGAGCATGAGCGGCTAACGCGGCCCTCCCCCCGTAGATGCAGAGGTATATTTGTATAAAATATTTCTTTTCTTTTCATTTCTTCATCGTATATTCTCTTATCTTTTCTCTCGTCGATTGTACATTGTCACTTGTGTTCTTGAATAGGTTTTCTTCGTTTCTCGCGTTGATCCGTCTGAGAGAGAGAGAGAGAGAGAGAGAGAGAGAGAGAGAGAATTGTGTGCTTGTGTTGTTTCTCAGCAAGGAGTTTTTGTACATACTTACATATATAGAAAATTGGGACGAATCGTTCAATGTATTTTGAATATTATCTAGCGCGAACGACTTTTACGACGATCGCCATCGCCCACAGGGAACAGTTCGCTTTCCTGGTTACTCGGAAATCGCAGCTTCCTGTCAACGACGGGGACACGGAGATCGTTTTTCGAAGAAACTGGTATCCGTTAGCGTTTCGGAGAAACTCCACAGGGCACTTGGTACGGCGGTACTCTACTTTCGTGTTTAACGTTTTCTTCGGGTTAACGTGGAATACGAGTATAAGGGTCAAGAGTCGAACGAGCTTGCGACAGCGAGATATAGAGAGAGAAAGAAAGGATATTTGCCAAAGCATATACATATACGCACGTATATGTACACACGCGCGTATATTCGTGGAGTACGAGGATTATTGAGAATGGTAACGATCGGGGTTTTCGATTACAATTCAAAGTTGAGAGATTTCAGATTTTTATACTAGTTACCGGGATAGGGAGAAAGAGAGTGTGTGAGAAAGGGAGAGCGCGTGAGTAAATTCTTTCGGAGAAACAGGATCGAGTCGCGGTAACGAGGATTCGCGCTTGTTCGAACTTGTATGGAATTTTCGTGCTTAGATTTAACGAATCGTGATTTGTAAGTGTTTGATATAGCCGAGTGCTGCGACCGACGCGAAACGGAATGGACGAGATAAATGGAAGTTTAACGCTTCCGTGAAATTTCCGTGACAGCCTTCATCGCGGAGATTAGGGAATCTATCGGACTTGTTCGCGCGCGATCGAAAGTATTTATACACTTAACGGCAATTAGAGAGCGAAGCAATGCAATATACAATAGAACCGAAAGAAGATAAACGCGTCGACGGATCGGCGCGTCGAACCAACCGAACGTGCCGATTCGTTCGACTTAGTCAACGTTAGGAAATACTTCTTTCCTTTCGTCTTTTGCTATGCCGAGTATTTCCCTTCTTTTTTGTTTTGAACCTTTTTGCAAATCATTGTACGTACAGTATTTAAGCATACGAGACGGTTTTGTTATAATTTTTTCTTTCTATCCTTCTGTCTATCTATCTTATCTTTCTTCCTTTTTTTTTTGTTTTTTCTTCCTGTTTTCTTTTTGTTAATACCTGTACACCCGTTGCACGAATTTCGTTTTAGGCGCGGCGCGTGTCCGCTCGCGTGCGCGCATACATATAAATAAATACGGAGGATCAATAGACTGAGAACGAATGAACGAATAGAGAGAATCGGGAGATGAGATTATTGTTGATCTGTTCGTTGCGATTAAATGTTTACATCTGATAAACTGTTTCGTTGAGTTTTCATACATTAAAATCGATGGTGTTCGTCGACGAAGCGGCATTAGGGGTCGGCCTCTCGAACAAAGCGTTTAATCGGCGGCCGGAGGAGCACCGGTCGGATTGTTTATAATATTTATTTCGACGTCGATGGGAAATATTTTCATTCCTCGCTTCTCTCTGGCAAGGAGTTTAACGAAAAGAGCACCGTCTTCGTCTTTGGATCGACGTTCGCTCGACGCTAACGTGTTCATATAAATGACCAATACTCGAACCGTCGAGAGTCCATCAATTCTCGAGCATACATGATCATCCTACGAACGAACGAACGAACGAACGAACGAATGAACGCCTGCTTCTCCTCGCGAGGAGAACCGGCCGATCGAATCGACTCGTCGAGGAGAAATCGAAGTAAAAGTTGCCGGGAATAACGGTTCGTCGGCCGTGTTTGGTGTCTACGCGTGTCCAAGCGAGCGTATTGTACAGAAATTCTTGTTCACGTTGCGAGAGGAACGTTTCGCTCGAACCGCAAATTATTGTTCGCGTTCCTCCGTTCCACGAGCAACGCGGAGACGCGTCGTTTCCTCGACGTTCGGCAAAGAAGCTCGCTCGAATAGCACGGAGAGAGAGAGAGAGAGAGAGAGAGAGAGAGAGAGAGAGAGAGAGAGCATTTCATAGCAAACGGAAAATTAGTGTCTCTTTAAAACGATGAAAAGAAGGAGAAGAAGAAGATAATGAATGTTTTATGAAACTTTTTTCGGCGAGGGAAGCGCGTCTTTTCTCTTCCACGGTAACTAAATCAATTACGATCGAATTCGATCACACACGTATTCGCCGTGAACGTTCGCGTTTTTTATAGATTTGCTATAATGAATTGTTACGTAGGGAAGAAAGAGAGTGAGAGAAAGAAAAGAGAGAGAGAGAGAGAGAGAGAGGGAGAGAAAGAGATAATTTTTTATACTGGATAACTCTGGTTTGAGTGGTATGACGCGTCGACTGAGATCTATACTTAAAGATATATGTCGCTGTAACATAGACACTTTACAATTAATTGCTCAGTACTAGGTTTATAACTGGATTCAACGCGATCATTAATATAGTCCGTAAGACTAATGTTACGATTATTTACACGATAATGTTATTAAGAAATAACGCAATAAATATTTTACTTCTACACGTTGATCCACGATAGTTTATTCGCGCGATAGCACACGGGAAATAAACACGTCAAACAATCAAACCGCTTAGTCACGCGGCCAGTGTTCTAGTGTAGAAGGCAAATTCTCCAGCGGTGATAATGACCTGCGGTCTTCTTATTTTTTCCGTTCTCGATGTTTGTCACCTTTCTCCAAGACTTCTTCACCCTCTTATCTCTGATATAAAGTCGACTAAAAATTCGTGGAATTAGAATAGTCTAACGGCGGTAATCGCGAACGGAGGTCGAACAGGGCGTTGTCCGCGTTTAATTTTGGAACGTCCAATTGTAAGTAAGAGGCGAAGTAATTGGCGAGGAACCCGCGAACGTTTTCGTCTTACCGGTTAGCGAGAAAAGATCGGCTGCGATCAAGAATGTGCCGGCTAGTCGGTTTCCCGATAATCCGCGTTTTAATGTAAATATCGTTGCAGCTGGAGATCATAGCTAGATCGCACAATAAACGAGAAGTCCGAGTTCCGGACTTCTGCGTGGGTTCGACGCAGTATTTGTCGATCGATCGTCAGTAGATCGTCGCGCCGCGTCCATCTTTCGGAGATGGCTTGTTCGAACGATCGAATACGAAAGCCAAGAGTGGTTTTTAGTCGGTTTTTAACGAATGTCGTATGATTTTTGCTTTGCATAGATTACGTGGCGGAACACAGATGGCCGAGCCAGCGGCGAAACGAAAAGTGTGCGTGATAGGAGCTGGCGCTGCCGGTTTGTGCGCAGCCAGACACATTGCGCGAGATTTCGATTTCGAGGTGAACGTTTACGAGCAAACGGGCTCCGTCGGCGGCACCTGGGTTTACACCGAGGGAACCGGCCTAGATCGTAACGGGTTGCCTATACACTCGAGCATGTACCGGAATCTGAGGTTCGCTTCGACAAAGCTTGTCCCTTCAACTTTTCCACGCCGCACAGAGTGGTATTTGGCCGATCTAGCTGGCCAAAACTATTGCAACGTTATTTATGATCTCAAGCTGATAATATTATATATAGTTGAATTCGTCTTAAGATCAGCTACAGTATTGTCATATAAAAAATACATTTTAACAATTAAAAAATTAAAATGACCTTGATTAGATGTCGTAAACAAAATATTTTTGAAATTTTATATGTCCAAGTTTGTAGATGTCTGAACACTGTTCAACTTTTGTTCCAAACATTTTTTTAAACAAAATTGTTTTACATCATTTTTTATCTACCTCACTGTAGGAGTCCAATGTCATCAAGTAATTTTCGGCAAACTCTAGCTTCCCGTTAATATCTAAGGCATTTTGAGACTTCATCACATCGAATATTTCTTTACGAGTTTTCCTAATAATGTCAGATGGCCCTAGCACAACAAAAAATACTGTTACATGTAAAATAATCACTTTTTGCACTTTTGGGCTTTGAATACTTATAAACAAAAAGTTGGTCCGAGGTGGAGCATAAATTAATATTTTTTAGAAAGTACACACCGTATACTTTCACTACTATAAAAAAAGAAAACCCTATCGAACCGTACAGTATGACAAAACACATCGAATATAAATGCATTTCAGTAAAAAATATAAAACTAAGGACACGTTTTCAACCATTGATAACACATGTAATTAACAAGTAATAACTTCTAATTTATCTATAAAAATAAAGGTTGTTACCTGCTATTACAGAATCCATAATCAAGTATTGATTTTTAGTACACAACTGAAAAATGTCACGAACTCTGTGAACACTTATTTCGCAATATTAACAGTTCTAATGAACACTAGAGACAACGTACGATTGCCGACTAGCCATTGCAGTTATCTTGTACGGTGAGGTCATTTTTTACCTGGGGTAATTTGGAAAAATGGACATTTGGCCAGCTAGATCGACCAAATACCACTCTGTGCGCCGTCGCTAAACTTTACATATTTTTCGCGTTATCTCAGAACCAACCTGCCCGCGAGAATCATGAACTTTCCCGATTATCCGACAATGAACGCAGTGGAACCTTGTTGCGTGAGCCACCAGGAAGTTCGAGCTTACCTGGAGAATTACACGAAGCATTTCGATCTGCTCAAACACATCCAGGTAAACGTCGCGCGTTCGAGCGACTCGTGCAACGCGCTCAAAGTGTGCCGATATCTTCAGGGATTTTTCCTGTATTAATTTCACGCGATAGTTTCTTCAAGCTTTCAGAATATACTTCGTGAGTCATTTTCTGTATGTGCTTGTAATTATGAAAGTGGTCCAAGTGAAAATTTAATAAAAGAAAACAAGAGATACATCACTTAGATCACATTCATAATGGGCACATATTGTACAATCAATTGCTCGATTCCAATCGAATGAGAAACAGTCGGACTTTTCACAAGGTAGTTCACCACGTTTTTATTAGCTCGCTTTCTTGTTTGTTTGTCTGTCTGTCTGTTCGGTGGCAAATTTTGTAATTGATTTTAAACTAACTTCCTGATGAGCTAGAGACTTGAAATTAAATACATGGCTCAGAACTGGATGACAATGTATTATTAAAAAAATTTTTTTTAAAAGTCTATTTTCTAATAAATATAATAAGCAAAGGTATTCTTGCGTCTACGTTTTAGAAGTTTTAGATCGTTCGGTATGCAACGCGAAGAGTATATTATTTCCGTGAATCTGACACGAGACTTCTGGTTCGGCTAACGCGCGGAGATCGTTAACGTTTGCAGTTCGACACGCGAGTAAAATCCGTTCGGTTGGACGCATCTTGGCCCGGAGGCGAAGAGAAGTGGACCGTCCGGATCGAAAGGTTGACAACGAAGCTGGAGGAGAAGATCGTTTACGACGCTGTCATGATCTGCAACGGGTGCGTTGCGACTCTCGACGGATTAATACGGGTCAAGACGGTCACGTGATTCGCGCAACGAGTCTTAACGATGATTTTTATTTCAACGATTCAGGCATTACTTCGATCCGTTCGTGCCGAGCGTGCCGGGCATCGAAACGTTTTCAGGAACGACGATGCACAGTCACTCCTATAGAAAACCGGAAGATTTCGCCGGGAAGAAGGTGTTCGTGTTAGGAGCAGCCTCTTCGGGGATCGATATAGCGATCGAGCTGGCCGATCACGCCTCTCGGGTGTATCTGAGTCACAACAACGAAAGGTATTCGCGATCGAGTTATTCGTGACAACTTTGTTTTTTATTTATAAGCATTCGAAACCCTCTTGGGTTTATTTTGCTTTACATGAATAATGTAGGTAAATACAATAACGTGGATTACAGGAATAATACAATAAGAGTTCTATGAAATACAAGTGAATATAACAGCAATATCCGTTGACGCTAAATATGTAGGTTACAGCTTGGGAAAAAGGAGTGGATGCTAAATAGTACAAGTTTTGATATTTGGCTTTGCGATAATTGTGTCTATATTAAGGGGCAGTTGGAGGCCCATACGGAGTAGGGAATTTATTAGTATTCGTGACAACTTACTGGATTGCTAATGAAATTTTCGTGCCCATTGAAAGATTCTTAATATCTGAAATTCAGTAATCCCGCAATCTAAGACTAAACTAATATTGAACTATAAAAATTATTGGTTCAAATGAAACATATGTAACACTGTTGTGATAAATAGTATTTGAAAATATTTATATTTCTTAGTTGATATATTCTTTTCCTAGGTCTGGTTGCGTCAGATACGCGTACACGTACTTCTTTTATTCACGAAATGTAAGAGCTAGTTAAGATGTAGCAAAGTATGAAAGATTACTTTTATATCCATATTTATACATAAGAATATTAATCCTGGGTTAAGCAAACGACCGTGGTCCCGTTGAAAGCACCGGTTCTCATTCGATTACCGAAGTTAAACAATGTGCAGCGTGGAACGGACTTGGATGGGTGACCGCCTGGTAGAAACCCGGGAAGTGACTCCCAGGTACTTTTCACGTGTTGTTGGCAAAGGTGGTTCGGAACCCACCTTAAAAACAGTAGGTCCCGCTGGAATTGGTTGCAATTAGGCGATAGGTAAAATTGGAAAGAGAAGGAGAGTGGTGTATGGACTTGAAACCCTGAGGGGACCAAGTATCTATTTCCTATTAATCCTGGGTTATAAAATACTAATGTCAAGTGTAGGTACTTATAATTTTTTTAGAATCTTATGTTCCTCCGTCGGATCAACAGCACATTACCATTTGCGCGTCTTAATAAATGCGAAGCACAAAACAATACGTAATCCAAAATCGTGACAACGAATAAAAATAAATTTAAAATATATAAATATTTATATATATATATATATATATATATATATAAAATAATTTAATAAGATATTGAAATATGTACTCATTTATTTAATTTTATATTTCTATATTTTGTCACCTTGGTTTTTTTTCGCGAATGGTTAGGGGTGGATTTAGGGGGGGGGGGATGTGTTTCTTTTGTACGCGTATATGACGCGATGCTCAACATATAACCTTACGATCTTTGTCACAACACAGACACGAGAATCGGCTTAGATCGCGGGATCCATGTTGTAGCTACGACAGAAAGCTGATAAACAGTTCCATTCTGAAACAATGGTTTGATTGTGTATCGCAGCTGCAACGTGAACTTATTCTGAAACAATAACGTGTTCGTGCAGGTTGAGGAGCGCGTTTCCAGCGAATGTGTCGCAGGTGATGGGCCTGGATAGAATAGACGGGGAGCGGTTCCATTTGAAGGATCAGTCGGCCGTCATCGTAGACACGTTCATCTTCTGTACCGGTTACAAGTACACGTTTCCATTCCTGGATTCGACCTCTGGGATCCGGGTGGACGACAATCACGTGACACCGTTGTACAAGCACTTGATAAACATCGAACATCCGACGATGTGTATTGTCGGGGTGCCCACCATCGTCATACCGTTCCCCATGTTTCACGTTCAAGTAATTACGGATCTGCTCGTGATACATCTTCCGCGTTGTGACTTCCGAGAAGATGAAAGACTAAGAAACTGTCCTACATTTCCCCAGGTACAATACTTTCTGGCTTCACTGAAGAACGCGGCGGCGTGTCTGCCTCCAAGATCGACGATGTTGGATGACTCGAAGCCGAAGTCCGCAAAGAAGCGGCACGCGCATAGGCTGAAGGACGACCAGTGGGAGTACAACGACTCGTTGGCGGACGCCGGTGGCTTCGATCGCCTGCCACGATACTATAAGCTCGTCTACGACAAATGGTCCGACCTCAGGCTAAAGAATCTATTGCGGTACAGGTCGGCGAAGCTTGTAATCTCCGAGGACGAGGAGTCTGCCGAGTTGGTTATTCGCGACTGATTCGACCGGGAGAGCAAGCTAGCAACGATACGAATAAAAAGCCTTTATGCAAAAGCGATTTTTATTTTGTAGGAGAAAATACAATGACGAGGTTGAAACGCGTTCGAGCCTGGTCGGACACGCTGCACCTATTTAGAGCTTGGTTTTATCCTTGATCCAATCCAATACGCTCGCGACGTCCGTGTAAACGCCCGGCGAATCCGGTTCGCCGCAGTCGGCGCCCCACGAAGTTATACCGATCACGGTCGAATTGTTTATCAACGGTCCGCCGGAGTCACCCTGCGGAAATATTTCAACCCTTCGTTATATCTTTTCCAGTCGGAGATAACTGTGAAGCTGGATCACGGTCTACCTTGCACGAATCTTTCCCTCCGTCCTTGAATCCGTAACAGAGCTGACGGTCCGTGACAACGTATCGATACTTGTAATAACGCCGGCACGTTTCTCTGTTCACTCTCGGGACGAACACGTACTGCAAGTTCTCGGACAGCACTGGATCGTCGTCCTATAGATGAATGCGCGGTAATTGAAACCTTTGAAACGAATAATACAGTGTTTTCTCGATATATGTCCCAAATGACTGGTCTTTTATACAAAGATGCGGGTTCTCAGTAGTCGAAAACGCTAGATAGAAGATCAATCTAGGCCGCGGTCGTCCTCGAAAGTTCTATTTTTACGTTTGCCAGGCGTAATTTGCATTATTCATAAAGCTGCGACGACTACACGCCGCTAAAGATGTTTTACATTATTTTTCTATATGACTTTCAACAACTTATAATCTCGATGAAGTTGTGTAGACAATAAGTGCAATGAACAATAATAAAAGTTTCGGACGCAAAGAAGAACAGGGTATGCGATATCCTTTGAACTTTGCCGGCGCGACTCTCCGCGTCTCTTTCGCACACCTTGTTCTCTTTCGCGCCCAAAACTTTCATCTTTAATTACACAGGTAAATATAATTGTAATCATATTTGGTATCATTTTTATTAGCAAAATATCGCGAATATCAAAGTCCCATAATAAATAATGAAAAATAAAGAAGATTTGCGATCGTATTACTCAAAGATTAAGCCAAAGAATAGTATTCCTAGCCGGACTGGTGTTTCGGACAATTATCGAGAGAACATTGTAATCGGATAATCGTTTAACGAATCGTACGATGAAGTAACCCCAACCGCAGACCAGCCCCACCGACGCGTCAATCATTCTAGATGGATTTGGTAGTGTCGCCGGTTTCGTAACGTCGCTGTAGCGGAACGGCGGTGTCACTTTGATCACCGCGACGTCGTAGTCGTTGTCGTCTTCGTTGTATTTCTCGTGGTAGGCCATGTACGTTACGTTGTGAACAGTCCCACCGTTGTCGTACTTGCTCGATCCGCTGCGCACGCTCACCTCGATGCGACGTTCGTCGATGAAGCTGTAAAAGTTGAGAAAAGGACTCTGCTGGGTCTAGTTTAGGATCATACAGCCGTTGTTAGATCACCCTTCCCTTGCCGACAATTATCCGTCGGTGAAACAATTGTCGACAGGGCACGGGTGGCCCAACATCATCGTTTACTCACGGAGTGACGCAATGAGCCGCCGTCAATCCCCATTCCTCCCCGATGATGGTGGCACCGCACGCGTGCTGGTCGTTTACCCTGTACGATAGCTACGCGTGAAGAGGAAAATGAAAAAGATCATAAGCGGACAGTGCATCATTATACGATATGAAAATTCTCTGCATTAAGTTCAAGTTATACGTAGACACTGGATCATTATGTGAAATGAAAATTCTCGTCTCCTAGAAGTTAGCCCATCACTTGTTGAATTAAATAATTTCATCAGTTGTGCTGAATGGTGCTATGTTTGTGCTATATTGTGCTCGAATATTACAACTATAATATAAAAAATAAGATGAAAATTTGAGAAAAACGATTTTTGGAGTAGCCTCCCACTTTTCTTTTTTTTCAATTTTATTTAATTCAACAAGTAGGGGGCTAACTTCTAGGAGGCAAATTCTCCGCGTGAAGTTCAAGAAACAGTAGAGTCGAATAGAAGTATCTGTGTCAGCCTTTGTTCATTTTAATAAGCCGAACCTGATATGTAAAATGATACTCTTCAATTATTGTAGCCGGTCCACTGTTTTAAATTGCATCTGCTCGGTTTTGTCATAAGTGCGTAAAATCCGTGGCCCAGTCATATGTATCGTAAATATTCTGGAGTAGATGAAAGTCCATATTCTGAAGAGCAAATATTTAAAGCGTGAAAGCTGAGTTGAAAGCCGTCAAGGTGCGATCGGGTAACGCATTGAAACAGATGGGACTGCCAGTGTGCCTCGCGGTACGATCGAAAATTGTCTTTAGTATGGTAGGCACCCTGAAGAATCGAGAGGAAACGAAATAATGGTTACTTGCCATGAATGGGACCTTCGAGATGTCGATCGCTGCTCCGCCGACGATTCGGTCCGGGGAGGTACGCTGCGATACGTGAGCCGACGCTAATTACAAGCATGGTCCAAATCGACCGAACGGTAATACAGTATGGAACGGTTTCACGATTGGTCAGACTTTAACACGTGGCTTAGAAAAATGGTGAATACTTACATCCGAGAATCAGGAGAAGTATCTCAGCGAGTCGGCGCACGGTCGGGCTTAGAAATGTTCGTCTCGAACGTGCTCGCATACTCCGCGATGATCTCTGTCTTCCTAAAAGATAGCCGAAACTGAAATGATCGCGACGTGTACACGCGACAGTCCCGTACTACCTGTGTAATCGTATTCGCACCGTTATCGCGGTGTTACGTCGATGCAAATATAAGTTGCTCCGCCCACTTAAGGAAACGAACTCGTTAATCATCGGCTCCGAGAAGTCGAGGTCCTTCCGTTTCCTAGATAAACATTCCATACGAAAAGTAGTCGAAGATAAGTATTTAATTCGTGTTAATTTCCTTCTCACCAGCGATTCTTTCAATTTCTGATGATACCTTATTTTATTTATTTTTATCACCAGAAGTTGAACAATTCGTTGATAAGAAGCAAGTTGAACAGATTAAGTACTTACCTTGCTTACTGTGTAAATGAAAACCTTGAGCGGCAAAGGTGTATCGTCGTAGGATACTAGCGACTGGAGAATCGAGAAGAAATATGCGTAATTCGAAAGTCAACTCTAAATAAATTGACGCAATAACATATTATTGACTAATGATAATACGAGTGATTAGTGTAGTATATGGGTCGGTGGTTTCGCGGACTAACGCTGTCAATTTTGACGCATTGAGGAATGCAGGGGCGATTTACTACAGAATCCAGTGACCGGATACATTCCGAAAGAATTGTAATAAGTAATACTGTTCGAACGGGAACCCAATCTTGCTCGAAAGGAATTACTAAGTGATTCAAGATCTGTAACGCGAAGAGCGATTCAGCAACGACTAGTGTCCTCGTGGCGGTCTACGCGTTGTTTAGAGCACTTCTTGACTTCATGTCCCCGCCTGAGACCTTTCATTCTTAGGAAAGTCGCCCCTTATACCTAAGGGTATAGATATAGTGGAGCGATGAAGATCGAGTATAATGGAACGGTGACTAGAAAATAGCGGTACATATAGAAACAAACCACCGCACCGCTTTATTCGACGCTATGCTCACCTAGCCGCGCTCCACTATATTCTAATTCCTCCATAATTTCAATAAATTCATTCTAGAACGGCAAAATCGTGCCTTCTACAAGGCGCCCGACGAACAGCAACCCGGTGCACATCGGTGCGCCGCTGGGCGTCGCGCAAGTGATCTGGATCGAGAGATTCAGCGACATTTTGCTTAAAACGAACTTTCTCGTGTCGGTACCTGAACAACGAACATCCCTAAATGTCCATGGACCTCGAAATCAGTGGCGCACCCAGGGATGGGGGAACCAAGGACTATATCCCCCTCCCCCCAAGAGGAAGGAAACAAAATACTGAAAAATTAGCTAAACCGTAGAATAGCTGTTCCCTCTCCGATTTCGATGATTTTTGGATATCTTATATGTAAAACTAAACGTTTTGAACAACTTTTCTCTATATATAAGTAAATATATGTGGCTACCGTTGACAGATATGTTTGCTAAAAATAAAGGTCATTTTGTTCAACCCCCTCCAAGATTAAATCCTGGGTGCGCCACTGCTTGAAATTAAAGATTCAGATCCATAATGGCCGCTGTTGCAGAAAATAAAAATTCATTTAATTCCACTCGACTAAGGATCCTGGTACCCGGATGTTTAAGTTTGAAGAATAGAGTGTCGCTGGATCGAGAAAACATTGGACACAGCTATTATCCGAGGGGTCAGTGTCGGCGAAGAAATTGGACTGGAGCTTATCGTTGATAGAAAAACGGTATAAAGTTTTCTCGGTGGTGGACAGGATTGTTTCGAATTTCAGTGTTGGGATAAGCCGCAGAGCGGAAGGGTAGGATGGGTGCGTCGAGCCAATCGGTTTTGAAAACAATGGAGAGAACGGAAGACCGGCGGTTAGGCTGGTCGGTAGGAGCGACGAGAAACGAGAAACGAGAAAGGAGAAGCGAGCTGCGTTGGTTGGTCGAGGGGTGGCGGTGCGGTAGCGACGCGGCGAGTCGCGCCGAAACAACCCTCAGTGTGAAACTTGTCGCGCACGGTTACGGTTACGGTTACGGGTACAGGTACAGGTACGGGTACAGGTACGGGTACGGATACGGGTACGGGTACGAGTAAGGATACGGGTGTACAGGTACGGGTTACGAATATGCGGATGCGGGTAACGGATTTCGTCTTTCAATATTGTCTCGTGCCTCGCGACTACGCGATCGCGTTACGTGTATAGAAGAAAAATAATTTGAATCTGTTTCGTGTCGTTTGCTCCGTGTGCTTCGATTTCTCATCGGTAATATATCACCGTGTCTCTCCGGCAGTGCGATTTTGTATCTCTGTTTGGTGGACCGACGACTAACAGCGGAGAAGAGGGTCATCCTGGTCGAGTAGGAAAACAACGGGTACCGAGCGATCGACGATCCCGGACAAGACGGCGGAGTGCATCGTCTCGGTGAGTCGACTTGATTCAATGCCAGATACGCGACCATGAGTGATATAACCCCGAGTTTGGGATGGATCCGTTGCGTCTATCTTTACCGATGGCAGAGGACCCTTTTCGCTCGAGCCTTGATCAGGGTCGAGATCCAACGAAACCCATTCTCCGCCCCCCTCCCCCACCTCCCTGCTAGTAGATTCTAGATCTCGCGAGACCGAGACTCGTTCGATTCTCGATATTCGTCGGTTTCCCCGAGAGCCAGTTTGCCCGGACATAGTGGGAACAGGAGGAGCGAATCGAACGCGAAAACGACTACGCGAAGCAGTCGAAACGAAAATAGTTCCTCTTGTTCCCTCCCTCTCTCTCTCTCTCTTCCGCGGAACGTCATTGGCGCGACGCCTGACGAATCGAGTTTTCTCGTTCTCGAAAAGAAATCTCGCGGTCCTCGGCGCTGCTTCCCTCTCATTGACCAGCCATCTTGAATCGATATTTATCGAGCGAGCCGATCGAACGCCGCGGAGACATTTTGAACCGTTGCGGGATCTTGGTCTCGTCCAATGGTCCAACGCACACCGGACAGGATCGCCGCAAGCCCTCGAGCAGTGTCGATTGTCGGGCGAGGAGCACCAGAGATTCGATCGCGAGCAGGAGGAACCGTTTCGATCGAGCCGAACAATTTACGAGCGGTCGAGACGCCAACGTATTCCCGAAATCGATTGCTTCGACCCTCAGCTTACTATTCGTTTGCGATTTTACACCGAAACGAGTTCGCCTCGTCTTAATCCGTGCGCCGCTCGTAAGGACGAATCAAATGTAATGCCCTTATCGCCCATTTTGTTTCTATTACATTTAAGTAGAATCGTTTCGCTCGGCACAAGCGCACTGCCGGCAATAAAGACAGCAATATGCGCCAATTGGGTTAGTAGATAATTTACAGAATATACTCCGCTGATAGTAACCAGGAAAACAACGTATACGTGTTGATGCAAATGGGTTAATTTGCTCGCTGGGAAGCTGGCGTTGAAGGTAAAACTTGAATACTCCTCTGACGACTACCTAGATATTCGCGTTTTATTACCGAATCGTTTGATTCTTATCAGATCTAAGATTTAAGCGTTTCGAGCTGTTAGTAATTCCCCGAAATATTTTTTTTTATATTTGTTTAACGTTGCTCTCGACATTTTGCTAAGGTTACTTTGCGAAAGGGGGACCTACAGTTTATTAATAATGTGGGTTCTGAACCTAAGGTGGGTTCATAAAAGATTCTCGGACACCAGTCTTTGGATAGCGAACATTTTCGCATTTGAAATGCAGGAACGAACAGCGCGCTTTGTGCATCAGCGAGTGTTTGAATTTAGGCTAACGATATTTCGGGGAGTAGTAGCGAACGCGGAAAATTCCGGGTGGAAACGCAAGGGTTAATTGCCAGAGAAAGATCGGAGTGGCCGGAGTGCAAGCGTAATGCGACGTTTCGTTGCTAAAAATAACGGTCGAGCCAACGGTTGGTTATTCGTGCTTTTCTGCAAAGTTCGTATCCCGACGTGTCGAGCGAAGCTTCGAATGGGGATCGGGGTAAACGGTTGCGGCGTTGTTCCATGATGCGAGAACGCAGCTACTTTTGTCGCGCGTCGCGACCTGTGATAAGGATCTTCCGCTTTCTCTTTGCAAAACTGCCAGCGCAATTGAGTTCGCGTTGCTTGCTCGTGCCTCTTTATCGGCGAACGCAGCCGGGAACAAAGCGCAACTAGAAATAATATTGTTTGGCCTGCGACCCGAGAGGAGAGAAAGAAGAGGAGCGAACAGGGGAGATTGCAATTAGACGGCATCGCTGCTGCAATCGGAAGCTGCTTGGCTGCTTTGAGCGCCGGAGGAAATGAATTGAAAGGCGATCGACCGCGCCCGCCCCGTCCGCACCGCGCCGGATCGTAAACAACCCGATGCCGATAACGGTTTTCATTTTTCCGTGGACGATCTCGCGTTTCGTTCAGGAATTGCATATTTAAGGAAGAATATTATACTCGTCTCCAGCTCGTTTTTTGCTAACGCAAATATGTGGTTTTTCAGTAGTTGAAAACGCTAGATGAAAGATCAATCTGGACTGCTGTCTTCCGGAAAAATCTTATTTTATATTTATTATGCTTCCGAATAATGAAAACGTAAAAATAGAACTTTCGAGGACGACCGCGGCCGAGATCGATCTTTTATCTTGCGCTTTGACGACTGAAAAACGCCATCTTTGATGAGAAGGCGTATCCAGCACCCTTGCAATCCTGGAAACGAGACTACACCCTTAACGAGACTCGTGGTTAAAAATGGCTCGCTTTATTTCCAGCTGGACGGAAGTCGATTCGTCAGAGCATCGTCGAGAGCATCGTTGTGTTTCGTTCGGTGTTGTTGAGCACGTGTGCGCAGTTAATTAAATTTTCAAAGATGTTCCCGCCTCTATGAATATTCATTTATGCATATCCGTCGTCGTCGTCACGATTTCATCCACGCGGCGGCACGACGTCACGGGCAGATTGCCGCCGCATTGCCGATGATACGCGAAAACGATCCGCTCCCGGTAGCCGGAAAGTCGATTAATCCGTCGGTCGACAGAAACCAGCGAACGGTCGATACCTTTCACGCGTATTCTCTATGTCTCGCCCGCGCCCGTCTCGACTGCCCCAATCCATTTCGGTTGGACGCGGCAGGTTAGCTTCACCGGGCTGGCTCTCTATAGTTTTTCCGGTATCCGGCGCTTGAACCTATAGGATTGCCCTATAGGGCACTGGCCTGGCCCTGTACGAAACCACGCCCATTCCCAGCAGCCTGTACGAAACGAGGGTCCGTCGCACTGTACCGTTAGGACATACGTACTGTAGGCTGACCATAGACGGAGGTATACCCCTTTGAATCTGTCCGGACGAGCTGCGACCGATCGGGACGCCATCTAAAAGGGACAAGAATCCTCGAAGCTACATTTTTTCGGCTAAAACGATGTTCAGGTATCCCCGGACGTCTTCACACTCTGCTTTAATTAATAACAATATAATATATACTCTATTTCAGCCTGACGGTTAAGAAATTGAACTTGGTTTACGTAAACCTAACCAACACAATTTTATCTTAACCTTCCGTTCATCCATTCGCTCACTCCTCACTTCTCGTTTCTGCATAACTCTTATTGCAACTCTTATTCTACACTCTTCCCTCCTTCCTCTTTCCGTTTCCTTAATTAAATCTCCACCCTCTCATACTCCCTGTACTCAGACTTTCCTACAGTCCCTTACCAAATGCTCGAAAGTAACAAACACGTCTCCACATAGGTCATAGTTCATTCCCACTCTAGTTTCATTCAAACGACGTCACAAGTCTTGGTGAAAAGTGCCGGTTTAGAGGAATATATTCTGGCCCGACCATAGTCAAAGATATTCCCCTTAGAGCTGCTGTTCCGTCTGCCTCGAAGTCGAGAGCAACAAAGCCACGCCTACGGAGAGCGTTTTATGCAGAGATAGAGCAAGATGGACGGCATGCAGCATCTCTCTCCGACGTCGTTTGACCGAAATAATTGCTCCCGCGGGTAATTCGGAGCGCTGGCAGGGCAAAGCGAGCGTAAACATAGATGCGGATCTTCGATGAATTTCTTCCGCGATTTTTTCTTCATCTTTAACCCTCGAATCGCGGGCGACAAGCGCGCGTACGCGTTTAGCTCCTTCCGTGATGTCAGCGGCGGAAGACATTACCTGTAGCTATTGTATAAAATGGGGAGGTTGGAGGGTTAAGGACAGCGGGGAAATGCATTTTACCCACTAAAATCCCGCTGTACAAGAGGCGAAAAGACCACCCGTACTCTCCTTTTCTATAGCCGGAAATATTGTCCTCTGACCCGCTTTCTGCGAGGACAATTTCTTCGGCTGCTGACCACACCTGTTCTCGGCTTTAAAAGTTGCGCGACCTGTTGTCGGTCAGCCGATTACATTAATAGGACGGGGCGTTGCGACACCGCGCGGAAATATGGAAAGCTACCGAAGGCTCGAGACGAAGGACCACATGAAGGCGTCTACGCGGTAAGCCTTTTACGCGTTCCGAGTAGCCGAGTTGCGTGTCCCCTTTGCACGGTAACCCCAAACGCTAAACGCGATAAAGTACATTGTGAATAGAGGCCGCCTCGGCGGTGGACCGCAAAGGGTTAATGGGAATATTCCGAGGAAAGTAGTTCAATCGGGGGTTGGCACGCGTGCGTAAGCGGCGGGGTCAAAAGGTCACGCGCTCTCTCCCAGTGACCGCCGTTCGCCCTGCCAGCAGCTTCCGCCGCGTTTCTCTCTCTCCGTATATACCGCTCTCGCTCCGCGTTTCCCTCTGTGATTCACCTCGAAACCAGAAGACCCAGCGACCGAGAAATGGTTCCTCCGGCTGTTTACGCGTTGCGTGAAACCACTGCTCACCCCCGTCTTGCCTCGCGCCGCGCCTCGTCTCGCCAATCCTCGAGCGAAACTCCTTCCGCGGGATCGTTTCTTCGACTCGTTAACCCTGGCATCGAACCGAACAACCTTCGCGCGCACGTACACGGTTCGAATGGCCTTCTCCCGTGTCCCGTCGTTCCGTTTCCTCGGTCAAAAACTCTCGATGCTCCCTTTCGGACGAGCAGTCCGGAAATTGCCAGCGAACAGTCGATTCGCCCGCGACCACTCCGTTCTACTCGGAATGGTGTACGGGAGCGGGACACACACCCTTTTCTCTCTCCCAAGAACACGGTTTTTTTTAAAATGTCAAGCTTTCTCATCGACTTTATAAATATCAGGTCAATCGGCTCTATAAATATCGAGAGTCTTCTATAAATATCGATTAACAGAGCGCGCGCGCCTATTAATTGTTGTACACTCATCGGCGAATAGGGTTACCGCAAGAACCTGGACAAAATTCGCGCATCTCCTTTGATCATGTATTTCGCTCGAATGGGAACGACTCACGAATAGGCTTACTTGTTGGGAAATGGGCTTGAAAAATGACGCTGGAGAATTCACTTTAAACACTGTTTTATTGAACAGCACGGAAGGACGACTTGACTGTTCGGCTAGCGAACTCGAAGCGAAGAAAAATTGAGAGAGAGAAGCGAAATAGAAAAAATAGAAAATAGGGGCGAAAGAGAAAATCAGTCACCCCTCGACTGCATCGTTTATGGTCCAGGTCTGTGGGTCCGATTACGTCCGGTCTGTTGTTTACGTTAGAGCAACTGCAGTGTTTCTCTCGTGAATAACGAAATTAATTTTTTCTGACAATTTGAGCTGACAATTTGGGTTCCCACTGTGGGAATGACTGATGTTTAAGAATTATGAAACTGAACTGAACTGTGGGAATGACTGATGTTTAAGAATTATGAAACTGAACTGAATTGTTCCTGATGATGAGCAGTCTCTTTTATAGTTTTGTTTGTTCTTTGTCCTAAGCTTTATCTTCGTGAGAACGGATGCATCTTCTTCTTCGCAAAGGTTTCTTATTAATGTTGTCGTCTGCATTTTGGTCAGATTTCGGTTCTCCACGTTCAGTTCCAGATAGTTTTTAGTAGTGTCGAGGTTTTGTTTCTCCTGGACTATCTTTTATAATTTTGTGCTGAATATGGTCTATGGATTCTTCGCTTGTCTAATCGTATTCTGATTATATTTCGGATTGTTTTTAGTCAGTTCTGCTTAATTTTATTGTTCGTAATATGGTATAACATACGATACATTTTTAATATTATGATTAATATTAGTATTAGAATTCTATTACCCTGCGCAACACTATGAGGGATTAATATTAATTATTATTCAAAAATATTGAATTCATAGATTCTTTTATTGATTATTACTTTTGTTAATGGGTGGACCACCGGACGTGACACATTATTATCGCTGATAATCCAACATTACTCGGTCGTTACGTTGCGGTGGCGTCGCCCGAAATCGCCAGATCCTGGAAAAAATTGGCGTATATCTCCGTTGAACGTACATTTCGCTCGAATGGAACGAATTCGGAGGATCGGTAAGAGGGTGTTCGCTCCTCGAAGGAGCCCGCGGAAGGACCCGAAGCACTCCGATCAAGGTAAAACAATCGTTTCCTCTTGGGGACACGGTCGTGATTGACCTCGATCGGATCGTCCCCGTTTACCCGGTTCGATCGTTAGTTCCATGCCGGCTAACCGGACGTTCTAAAAATAATTTATCGACTGGTCCTTGCCGGTACGCGTGGTTGTTCGCGTTCGTCGAACTCTGGCCGATCGATGATGGTTGGCAAGCCGCGATCCAAACGGCCGAACGGGGATCCACGCGAAATCGAGATTTTCATTTTCGGTGACCCGCGCGAGAGGAAACAACGGGTTCGAAGCAAAGTGGCGGCGATCCCGTGTTCGTTGGCCGAGGCCCAACGAAACCAACGATACACCCGCGCTCGTATAGATGCCTATTCGTAATTTACCATGAAAAACGAGACAAGATCCGCAAAGGATTCGGCGCGATGTTGTCTTGGCGAGCGGATAGGGTTACCCGATTCGATAAACTCTCGGCGGAGATAGGTCGACGCAATCCTTGATATAATTGAATAAAAAATTGCGAAACTTTTTGCAGATTGCTGCCACTTCGCTTCGACGATCCTTTTATGGAGCAGTAACTCTGATGAAATATTGTTTACATTATTAAATAAGTTGATATCCAATCGATTACTAAACGTTTAAGTATTGCACGAGGTATTACATCAATTTTATATTCACTCAAAGACAAACATTAATATGGAATGGAATTATTCTAGGTCGGAAGAAGTGTTTAATTTTCGAGTGAATACAATATGTATAATGAATGACGAATATGCGTCCAGCGGCCTTATAACCTAACGCGGGCTCACCGTGCGCCGCTTGCATGGGAGAAGGAAATCGCGTTTGGCACCGATCCCGTTTCTCCGCTGCAAATCATCGCCATAAAGCTCGGCCGTGTGTCGCGTCTTTAACCCATATAAAAGTGGAACTCGTTTCTCGGTACGATTACGTTGGCTCCTCCGAGCCTACTAGCCGAGTTTCTTCCGTTCGCGGTCGAGCATCTCGAATATTGTGGTTCGCGGTTTAAAAACTAGTAGATCGCGATCGCGCGCCGCGCCTTTTCTAATTTGGCAGCGTGGCACTGTCGCTTTGGCAGAGCGTTTTGACGCGGGTAAATGTAAATCAACCGCTAATTGCACGGCCTCGGACCGCTGTTTCGCCTCGCGAGGAAAACGTCGAGGAAACTCGGCCAACGCGACGAAATTCCTGATTCTGTTACGGATTCCCGACGACCGGTTTGCGGACATGTCCAGAATTCCGTGTTTCCGTATCCGTGTCCGTATCCGTGTCGCCTTCGCGATACGATGCAATCTGTTAATGAAAAGTAGCTGCACTTACCGTAGTTTCCGACTTCGGTCTCGTGCAATCGGGTCGACGCATTAGTAGAGATTGAATGGGCCGGTAGCGCGGTTCGCGGAGCTGCGTTCTCCTCCGAGCAGCGAATCAATTTCCGTCTTGGACGGGCATCGTTTTCAACTGCTCTAACGTTTCGAGAGTTTCCGGTTCGGTTGCTGGATCCTCGTGCTCCTTCGGAAGGACGAGTCAAATCTCGTCTCTGGACTTCCGTAGTGTCGTAACCCGTCCAGGAGCGTTAATTGTGATTTGTCGGGCGTGGGTCTAATTGAAACGAATGTCGCCCGGTTAAACTCCAGTGCGCGAGATTCTTCGCGAATTCTACTTTTCCTACTGGGACTCGCTTCGTATCGCGACGGCTTATCGTATTCCCGTACGGTTGGATTGATATAAATCGCGTCGTAAAAAAAGAATACGAAGAATTACGAGTATTTCAGGTAACAGCGCCAATAGTTGACCAGTTAAAGAAAACTATCTCCGTGAATAATAGTAAATCTTTTTTATCCGTGATTAAATGGAAACTCTATGCGTGAAAATGCTGCTCGAACTCGCAGAGGCATTCAGGGTTTCTTCCAAACATCCTGTTTCTCTGAATTCACGGCGCGAATTCGAAACTATCGGCCGCCAGTGTAAATCGCGTCGTGACGAAGAATTACAAGTGTTTATACTTTTTTTTTAAACAGTTTATTCAACAAATCAATGTACATATAGGGCTCACATTGATCAGAGTAGTGATATAATCTACATAACTTTTGTATTTTTACTAGTCTATAGATTGCCCGATCTGTGTTGACCCTCACAACCTTTATCTTATCCTATCGGTCTTAACTATTCTATAACTGTGGCTTATATACTAGTTTATCTTTGTACTTTGTTTTCTTCCTTTATATGTGTCCGTATAAAAAGTATGAATATAAAAAACTACGGCTGTGTTTTTCGTTTAGTCACTATGTTGACAAGTGACAAGTGTTTATACTCTAACGAAGCGAATGGGCTAAAGGGGTGGTAGAGGCAAGAGAATCATAGAGAAGAATAATTGTCTTTCGATGCTGCTTTATTTTATTGTGCGAGCTCCCGGAGGTAGCTCGCCAAAGACATTACAAAGAGAATAAGTATACGAATGGTGTCGTCATCGTCGTTAGAGAATCCGTGCGGAGTTTTGGAAATAGCCTGGGACGATTAGACTTTGATTCCGGTCTTGGAGACGATCCAGTCGCTGAAAGCAGCGACTTCCGTGTGAACTCCTGGGTACCGTGGACGAGCGCATCCGTATCCCCATGAGACGAGACCAGCGAGACGACCACCGATAGTGAGAGGACCCCCGGAGTCACCTTGGCAGGCGTCCTTTCCACCTTGTGGCACGGCAGCGCAGATCTGTCCAGCAGGAAGACCGCCGTATGACTGGTAGGCGTCGTTGCAGGACTTCTTGGAAACGATTGGCACGCTGACCTTCTGGAGAACCTCGTGGGTGCTACCTCCCTCCTGGACAGCACCCCATCCGGTAACAGTCGCCGCGACACCGACCTTCGACTCCTCGTTCTGCTTGAAGATCTTGATCGCTTGCCTGGTCTTGTCCAGCTTGAAGGGCGTGCTCACTTTCATCACCGCCACGTCGTTCTCCGGGATGCCGTTCCAGTTAGTTATGTAGTTCTCGTGGATGATGATCTCCTCGACCTTGTGCAGACTGCCGCCCGACGACTTGGTCGCGGTTCCGGCTCTGACCGTGATCCAATCAGCAGGATAGACCATGCAATGGCCGGCCGTAACCACCCAATTCTCGGAGATGATGCTGCCTCCGCAGAATCCGAAGCCGGAGCTCTGCAACGACACCTGGTGCGGCACCTCCTCGATCCTAGCGTCCTCTCCGCCCACGATCTGTCCACTCGGAGTCAGAGGATTCAACAGCGGGAATTTCCCGAGCGGATTTGCTAAGAAGGAACACGAGAGGCGAATTAGTTCTCTCCGATGAATTCTATCAGACTTTTCGGAGAAATGCATCCGATATTCGTGGACCGACAAAGGCCGAGTTCCATCTTCCGAGAAATTGTATCGAATATTAATAGTTACCTGCGGCGAACGCCAGCAATGAGAGAAGGCTCGTTTGGATGAACATCTTGCTTCAGTTGGTGGAACTGTTGTGCCTTTTCCCAGCCATTCGGCAAGTATTTATACGAAAATCGGATATGCACTCGACATACCACGGGCCAAGAGCGGTGCACTGATAAGAGTCGAACCATTCAGCGAAACGCGGGAGATTATAGGTGTAAGATCGTTGATCGACGGTTCCATAAGGGATTAGTGAAGAAAAATCAATCAAGGTTGTCCTCGGAAGCTTCTTTCATCTTCCTTTGTCTACTGTCTACCGACAAGATCTCGTCTGACGGGACAGATTAGACTTTGCCGATGAGTAAGCAAAGAATTCGCGAGACTAACGTGCAACGGACAACAAGATAACGAATTCGCGCGATGATTCCTCTCGCGAATTAGTCTGGCTGAAACGCGGGCGCCGCGCAATCGTCATTGGTAAACGGGTTAATAGCGTTACAATCGTAATCGATAAACGGGCTGACGCGTTCACGAGCACCCCTATCGATTGGCCACCATGGACTCTTGAACGAGAGATGGTACGTCGATAACACGTACCATACTAACCTAGAAACCGTTCGACAACAACCATCGAAATAATAAATAAAAAACTATGAGTACACGCGTCTCTCTCGACCACGTCTTCGAGTCTGCTTTAGACAACTCTTTAATATTTCAGTCTCTGTCTGTCCTTTATGTTTCCAGCTTCGTTTGTCCCTTGACGTCGAATCGATACAATAAGATATACAGTCGCGAGCGAAACCGTTGGCATAGCTGTTAAACTAGGTTCTAATTGTACGGACACGTACGAGTGTAAAGCTGTTCCCACACCGAAACAGAGTCGAGCAACTTTCTGTCGCCTCTTCTCTTTTCGAACCCTTCGAGACGTTCGAATGTAGCCAGTGGCGCATTACTCTATGGACAACTTGGGCAAATTCTTCGGTTATCTCGTGACAAAAATTTCAAACTCAACACTCTAATTTGGGAAAATCCATAATACAGTTAAGTCGCGATTCTTGTCGGACAGGCTGCGTTCTTCACGGACAGTAATCGTATGAAACCATACAGAGAATACTTACTTCAACATTTCCAAATGTTGAGGTAATTTTAACAATGTTTCGAACAATTCCAGTTTCTAATTCATCGGCATAACAATTAATTAATTGGTTATCGATCGTAATTTTATCTTCAGGATATTACAAATTTTTATTCGCGGCGCAAAGGTTCGATCATTTACAACAACAAATAGCCAATTTGTAAGATACTAAATGCTGGAGAACCACGTTAGCTATTAAAAATGTTTTAATCAGTTTTTAACTTTAACTCGAACCTGAAGATTCAAATCCGAATCCAGCGTTTAGCATCTCACAAATTGGCTATTCGTTGTTGTAAATGACCGAACCTTTGCGCCGCGAATAAAAATTTGTAATGAATTGATGATTACGGCGCACAGGTTCGATCATAGGATCGAACCTGTGCGCCGTAATCATCAATTCATTTAAACTTTGGCGATCGTGAACAAAAATTTGTAACATCGGCATAACGTTCTTTCAATGTTCTTAAAAGTAACGAAGAACCATTTAAGAAATACTTTGGGACAGGATAAACAGTCAAATTTATCCACATTATCTATTGAAAGTGATGTAACCAATTGTTTTGATCTTAGCGACCTAATTAAGAATTTTACGGCAGAGAAAGCCCGCAAAGTAAATATTTAAATAAATATCACAATCGTGTATGCATTAGATTAGTGTGTTTACCAAATATTTTGTATTTTTATATAAAAGGTTTTCTCTGATGAAGAAGAAATTCATTTCACTTTTTATGCAATATTAAATATGTAGCTGGTTTTACAATTGTTTCATCTATTCCTACGTGAAAGTTATTTAGTTGGATTTAGGGGCCTCGAAATTCTACTTTGCCCGAGGCCCCAACTAGTTATAACGCTCCATCGAAAATAGCAAAGGAAAACTTGAAACATTCGGATTCGGTTTCGCGATCGTGTCGAATCGATCTCTCGACTATCGTGTTTCAGATGTTCGTCTCTCAAAAGATAATGGGTGACTCGTAGTCACTTATGCTAAAACGTAGTCCGTACATACAAGCACGTAATGGCATTAATTTTTTATCAATTTGAAAACTTGACTTTTCCGTCGTTCGTTCGAACGTTTGTGGAGGGCCCATGGAAATCACCGACACAGATTTTCCCGACACAGTTTTCACCGGCAACATTTCACCGAATCCAGATTTGACCGACAACGCCTTTAACCGACAGCGGATTTGATCGACAACAAACTTGACCGTCAACGAATCTAAAATCGTTTTCGGTCAAACTCGTGTCGGTTAAATTCGTTGTCGGTCAAATCTGGAGTCGGTGAAATGTTGTCGGTGAAAACTGTGTCGATGATTTCCATGGGACCCGTTTGTGGAAGGGTGAGAGAATACACTGGAACCAATTATATTGGAAATAACAGAACTGGGGTCATCTTTATTCGCAACATCGTGTCTATTTACATGCGAATCACGTTACAAGGGTTGCTGCGATTCTTCCATGCACCGCGTCGCTTATAAATAATGTCGTGGTTCATACTTTATTCTTGAAGCTATTGCGAGGCATCGGTAAATCGGCTTACGGTAAGTCCTGGCCGATGGGAGTTTACAGTAAGTCGAGTGTTCTCTCGCGGCTCGTGTCATCTTGTTAATGCTCGGGTGCGTAGTTTTCGAGTATAATTTTCTAGAAAATCAAAGCACCGGTTTGGATAAGACGTCAACGAACGGTAGGCAAGAGTTGGGCAAGAGTAGGCGAGAGTATTGTCTAAACGCCGCTGGTTTTTTTGATCCATTGGCGATAGTATGCGACTTCAGTGTAGACTCCAGGGTATTTCGGTGTGCCGCAGCCTCTGCCCCAGGAAACGACACCGGCGAGGCGTCCGTCGACGACGAGAGGACCACCGGAATCACCCTGGCAAGCGTCTTTGCCGCCCACGTCGAATCCGGCGCAGATTTCGCCGTAAGGAATGCCTCCTGAGCTTTTGTAAGCTCGATTGCACTCGTCCTTGGAGATCATGGGCACGTAGACCTTCTGCAGAACCGACGGGGTGCCGGAATCGGTGGTTCCCCAACCGGTGACCAATGCGTTCTTGCCGACCAGAGACGCCAAGTTACCCTCGTTCAGTGTCACCGGTTTTCGTTGGTTGTTGAAGACGAACGCGTCGGAGTCAACTATCTTGAGCAGGGCGATGTCGTTCAGCGGAATGCCCCACTCGGTGTAGCCGTAGTCCTCGTGTTTGTACACCGCTGCCACTCGGTGCAGCGAGCCCTGGGACACCTTGGTCGAGCCGGTTCGGACCTCGTACGCGCTCGGCTTGTAGGAGGTACAATGACCAGCGGTCAACACCCAGTTCTTCGCGATTATGGAACCACCGCAAAAGTGACGGCCGTTACGCTGCAGGCTGACCTGGTACGGAGCCTGCTCGATCACCGTCGGCTCTCCGCCAACGATACGCCCGTCCATCCTCAGATCGACCGACCCGATCGATTCGTCTACGGGGATCCCTGGAAAGCGAGAAGAGTTGCGTGAATGTACCAGCACAATCGAATCGACACTTTTATAGCGGCCGCGTTCACGTCGAAGCATTGATCCCTTTTAAAAGAATGATTTTCTTTAAAAGATATAGTAGTTTGTCAGATTTGTTTTATTATTTTTCTTCT
Organism: Lasioglossum zephyrum; assembly: GCA_028455615.1. Classification (NCBI taxonomy): domain Eukaryota; kingdom Metazoa; phylum Arthropoda; class Insecta; order Hymenoptera; family Halictidae; genus Lasioglossum; species Lasioglossum zephyrum. The sequence continues at coordinate 13,669,133 of CM052332.1, read as the reverse complement.
CATTTCTGCCTCTTTATTTTACTCGGATAAAAGCTGCCATTCCAAATCACCGGACAATCAAAATTTTAGAACGGAAAGACCTCTGCTATAGACCCTTTTTTAACCCTCATACGTTCCTCAGGGTGAAAATTCATATTATTTACTATTTTTAAACTACAATTAATGTTATCAGCGCACTGGTTCCATCCATTGGAACATAAGCAAATTTGCAAAAATATCACATGAAATTTAATTCAACGTTTGGGTCTCAATCTAGACCATTTTCAAGAATAGAAAATTTCATTATTGCTTATCTTACAGATAAGAATTAATCAAAGATATTTTTTTGTATAAATTATAGAACGATTAGGCAAACGTGTTTTCACTCAAATAGAGAATAAAAAAGGATTTGGACTCAAAAAATGTGTAAAGACTCACACGCTTATAAGAAAAGGTGTTAATTTACATTCTTAAAGATTACGGAACAACATGTTGGTTCCATGCCGGTGACAAGTGGACTGCGTAAACCGTGAAGATTTGAATCGAGAACGGATTGAAAACCTCAGATCTCTGTATTGGCCAATTCGGTAAATGGCGGCAAATATGAATCTTTTGAACTCACTCAAACACAACTGCAGTTGTTGAAATACAAATTTGAGTTTTGTACTAAATTAATCGACATTCAACATGCTTTTTATTGAGAAAAACAAAATTTAATTAAATGGAAAGTAAATTTACTATTTTTATATATTGTAAAAAGATTGGTCGCTCTGTAGGATGTGACGTGATAAATGAAGCAAAGTTTATTAGTTTAAAGTGTGAAGCAACAACGAGTGAGAAAGTATCATAGAATCTTTCATGTAACTATTTTTGAGGAGCGTATCAGGATCGAGCTTTCATTAACCACCGAGAGGTGAACCTGGAACCCGTCGGGAAGTCCTGATCTAGAGTTACGCTTAGGACAATAGTTTAACGGTGTTGCGATATACTAGCGAAGAGAGAGAGAGAAGCGTGGAAATAGAATGCATGAGTAGAAGTAAGCAGTAGGTCGTTAAAAGCGTCGCTCTCTTCGCCAGTATCGCAGCTTCGTTGTGCTCTTAGCGAGATACGTTGGAACTCGAGAGAGTTGTGAGAGGCTCGGGTATTGGTGGAGCATTGTTCGAAGGTGCTCTCTCGGACTGGAACTATCGCGGGAACCAGAGTCCGTAGGGTACCGGGAGTCCACAATGGGCGCGCGAGAGCACAGTTAAATTAGATAGCGAGTCCTGTAAACTCGGGACAGCGGAGCGCTAAGCGTATTATCTATCGGCGAGCTACTTTACGAATAATTCAACGCGCGGAAACTTTGCCTCGCGGAAAAGTTTTCTCCGAGAGACCGAGAACGGCGCGGCGCGGCGCGGCCAGACGTTTTAATTTATACAAGCAAACATGAGGCTCCGAGCAGTCTCGGGCTATGATCATAATTTCGCGGTTCCCGCACGGTGTTCGCCGAGACCACGAGAATCGGAAGTTCGCGATGAGTTTACGATCGAACAACTTACCGGCCACTAGGGCCAACAGGCCGAGGAATGCCACGATCTTCTCCATTCTGGTATTCTTCCTGGGTTCACGGTTGACGGCAGCAAGTGTTGTGATTTGAAAACGATCCGACGATCGGTATTTATAGTAAAAATCAGTGGCGCTCGATCACGGTGTCGAACCGCTACTCGGAAATCTCGGATCTCAGATCTGAAGATCTGAAATCTGATTCCCGAATCGTTCGAGAGGCTTATCTCGAGTGATTTTTCGGCCGATATTCAACGTTGATATACAAGTGCGCTGCGGAGGAGGTCAAGAGACGCGTAATAAAACTATTATCGAGAGCTTTTAATCTAGTTTTCGAAAGAGAGAGATAGGTAGAGAGAGAGAGAGAGAGAGAGAGAGAGAGGGAGAGGTGCCGATCGATCGATCGAGGGAGGAGACCAATTATTCCGCACGTGCCATCGACTAAGTCGTTAGTCGCTAGCCGCTAGAGGAACGCACATCGTGCAAACCGCCTTGCTTCGCCACCTACCATCTCGAACAATTCGAATCTATCTCGTTACGCTTCGTTAAGCGAGACGCGATCTCGAGAAGAACTGGTGCAAAAGTCAACACCATTGCATTTATTTTGGTTAAGATAATCTTAATTGCGATTCAGGTGCTCGCGAGTTCCGGCGCGCGATCAATAAACATCCGTCGTGATTGTTTCCATTTCCATCGAGATTAAGATCCGCTAAGGCCACGATTTGCTCGTGAAACTTTAAAGGTCGCTCCCGCATGCCACGTCTTTCCCTTTTCATTTTTTCCGTCGTTTGTCGACCCACATCGATAACGAATTTTTGCACCTTGGCAGGCGTCGGTTGACATTTCACCTGATTCCACAGCGTCTTTATCTGGGTAGCCAGTCGAACAATACGAAGAATTCATTGTTATCATTATTACATACCCCTTTTACATACCTATGTATTTACAATAAAAACAAAGACCGGATTGAAAAACACATTTACGTCGAAATCGAAAACATCCCAGACGAGAAAACTTATGGTTCTACAGAATGAAAATGCCAATGATCTAATGACAGAATTATTATTATTTATTATGGACGAACTGAAGCCCTTTTGCATAAGTGTTTACAATAAAAAAAAGAGAAAGATATAAGACTACTCGTCTAATAACGAAGAAGGGGTATGCACAAAAACTAATGGCACAAACAAGTTGCTTTTTAAAATTTTCCAAAGACCGGGTCCATCAATCTTGCTTGAAGTGTTTGAAATCCAGCTCTAGTCCTCAATACACGTTCAGTTACGTAGAAATCGATTTGCGCAAGTAGAGAGATACGATCGATATGATTATTAATTAAATTAAAAAATAAACCTCTGGTCGGATACTATTCTTCGAGCAGACAATGTTTCTAGGTTCGTTGTAGTTAATATTGTGGAGTCATCATGATCAAAGACTGACATTGAATTATTTAGCTCATTCGAAGAAAACCTGAGAAATTTATGCTGCGCTCTCTCTACCATAATTTCGTAATTAAAGCTTTTCGGAGACCATGTAATTATAATTTTTGATGTTCTGCCACGTTTCGTTGCTACGGTGCAAGACCCTCGGAATAGAAGCGCGCGAATTCGAAGGTTGAAAACGATCGAGAAGGTGACGCGACGGAGAGGATGGCTCCGGGCAGTCGGCTCTCTCAGTTGGTCGACACCGTTTGAACCATCGCGTTCGTCGCCGTCCAAGCCGAAGGGGAATAACCCACGGGAATCGTCCTCGACTAACCCAGTTTGTCCGAGTCAACCACTTTTTCGCTTCCCTCTCCGAAACGAAAACGTAAACGCGTCGAGCCCCATTCACCGGCCATATTCAAAGTCCAGCAGCCTGCTGGCTCTTCTCTCAGCAGGGCCAGTGAGTCGGGGCAGAAGCATTAACAAGTAAACGATTCACGTTTCATATTTTAACGAACGGTAGACCGTGCGCAATCTGGGCTCTCCGCAATTGTCCCCGTCGCGTGCAGCTGGTACGTGCCTCGGATCCGGAACACGGAGCCCACGGGTGCGAGTTTTACGTCGTGGATACCGGCCAGAATATTTTGCCCGACGATTATTTACAACCCGGTACTCCCCACCGATTCTTGATCATCTTGAAATATCTTGTCGCCTCCGGGATTCCGAACATTTCCCCGCTGCGTTGCTATCGGCCGGTCTCTAGACTTCCGAGGAACTTCGCAAAAATTGATCAGATCGGTGCAGAAGTTCGTGCCGGATTTTTCCACTGACCTAATATTTCATACTCTGCACGATGTTGCACACCAAGGCCGATGGAGGCGTATACAGGCTGTCCCGTTCGAGGACTGCACCAGTGGTCACGAATCTCCTTTAGCCAGTGGCGCGTTACCCTATGGGCAACTTGGGAAAATATCCGGGGGCCCAAGCAAACCGAGTCCCCGAACACAAACCAAGATCCAAATTCTACGCTTTTCCTCGGGGAGGGACGAAATTCTACTTTGTCCTAGGGCCCAGCCAGTGATTTCAAGGTGACATCTCGTTTACAGGGAATTGTATGCTTTTTAGACTACGGATCATCGAGCAAAATAAAAGGTTTGTGCATCTATCATAAGCAACATGAGTAAAAAGTTTCGAAAATATACCCACTTAGTTTTTTCATAGTCGCCATTCAAGACTTCCCTCCGGTTAAACGTTCCCGAAGTTCGAGGAATAATTTTGAGGAACTTCGAATGGGATATCATGTACGATTTTTATTTTATAGAAAACCATATGTTTTTTAGATTGCGGATCTTCGCAAAAATAAAAATTTCGCGCATCGATTGTATGCAACAGGAGCTGTGTAAAAATTTTGGAAAATATACCCACTTATTTTCTTGGATAGATGCATAAAATTTGCAAATTTAATCTGGGACGAATTCATTGAGCAATAAAGTGTTCATTTTCAAAGGTCATTCAAGGGCGTTCGTCACCATTCAAAACTTCCCTCCGGTTAAACGTTTCTGAAGTTCGCGGAATAATTTTGAGGAACTTCGAATGGGATATCATGTACGATTTTTATTTTATAAGAAACCATATGCTTTTTAGATTGCGGATCTTCGCGCAAAATAAAAATTTCGCGCATCGATTGTATGCAACAGGAGCTGTGTAAAAATTTTGAAAAATATACCCACTTATTTTCTTTGATAGATGCATAAAATTTGCAAATTTAATCTGGAACGAATTCATTGAGCAATAAAGTGTTCATTTTCAAAGGTCATTCAAGGGCGTTCGTCGCCATTCAAAACTTCCCTCCGGTTAAACGTTCCCGAAGTTCGCGGAATAATTGCGTGCGAAACTTCGAATGGGACATCCTGTATGCATAGAGAAAAGTTGTCCAACATCTTCAGCGTCTCTCGCAGTCGTTCGGCAGCTATTCAGCAGCAAGTAATTAGCATTCTGGCGTTTCGACGAGAGCGGAAAGCAGAACGGAAATGAAAACGATATCGAAGCTGTCCTCCACTCGTCGCGTGTCATCGAGTGGACCACGCGGAATCGCGAGGGTTTCCTAATCCGGGAGACTTAGCCTGTCGCTCGATGGCGCGTCACCGAGGCTGCACAAGCTCGATTTGCTCGCAACTGATTACGAGGTTTTACGGAATTGCTCGCAATCGATCGATCACTCAAACGTGCCTTTGTTCTGGCTTTGGCTTGGTTCGTTTGAACCAAATCTAACTTCAATTTTGATAATCCAAATTACTTTAATGGGATTAAATAAATTCTGCAAAGGAAGACATGTTTATACGTAGATGACCCAGGTTGCAGAGAATACTAGAATATACCAGAATATAGAAGAATATACAAGAATATACAAAAATGCATTAGAATGTACATGAATATACAAGATTATATAAGAATATACAAGAATGTACTAGAATGTACAAGAATATACAAGAATGTATTAAAATGTACATGAATATACAAGATTGTATAAGAATGTACAAGAATATACAAGAATGTACAAGAATGTACAAGAATATACAAGAATGTATTAAAATGTACATGAATATACAAGATTATATAAGAATATACAAGAATGTACTAGAATGTACAAGAATATTCAAGAATATACATGAATATACAAGATTATACAAGAATATACAAGAATGTATTAGAATGTACATGAATATACAAGATTATATAATAATATACAAGAATGTACAAGAATATACAAGAATGTATTAGAATGTACATGAATATACAAGAGTATATAAGAATATACAAGAATGTATTAGAATGTACATGAATATACAAGAGTATATAAGAATATACAAGAATGTACTATAATGTACAAGAATATACAAGATTATACAAGTATATACAAGAATATACAAGAATGTACAAGAATATACAAGAATGTACAAGAATGTATTAGAATGTACATGAATATACAAGATTATATAATAATATACAAGAATGTACAAGAATATACAAGAATGTATTAGAATGTACATGAATATACAAGAGTATATAAGAATATACAAGAATGTATTAGAATGTACATGAATATACAAGAGTATATAAGAATATACAAGAATGTACTATAATGTACAAGAATATACAAGATTATACAAGTATATACAAGAATATACAAGAATGTACAAGAATATACAAGAATGTACTGGAATGTACAAGAATATACTAGAATATACAATAGCCGGAAGGTTGAAAAGCTGAAAACTGTGAAAAGATGATTTTGTCCAGCCATCGCACAGTGGGGTACTTATGCGAAAATCTGGAATAAATTCCTAAATTTTTTCTTAACTCATGAAATTTTTGCTGTTCGACGTAGCTAAAAATTTGCCGAATAATGTTTCAATATTGTTTCTTTTATTTGTACACCCCGTGAAGTAGCATACTTCGTCGAAAGTCAGGTCTGTTCTTAAACAGTCTCTGAAACAGCGTCCGTTCACTGACGATATTCAAGTGTTTCACATGAACTTATCAAGCGTTGTTGAACATTGTTTAAACAAAAGAGAGAGAGAGAAAGAGAGAGAGAAATCCATTCGATTCTTTAAATGTTAAGATGGCTTCAAGATGAGTTCAGCGGTCTGCTTTTTTATCACTTTGAACCGACAAGTATCGCCAAAATAGTTTTTGTTCCTGGTTTTTCGGCTAAATACCCGAATGTGGTATCGCCAAGCGTTTAGCTGTCCGAGTGAAATCGTGTTCGTTAGCACGATGGCTAAGTTGTCGGCGATCGATTCGGGTACCGAGCAGCTGCCGAGTCAACTTAATCGAGCTAAATTCTAGACAACACCCGGGGGCGGTTCGCCCTTTAATTTCGGAATCGATGGAGACTCGTTCGTGACCGGTTTAGGAATTGTTGGAACGGTCGACGGACAAATTAGTCCCGCGATTCCCCGATGAACGCGTGACAAGCTTGTCGAACGGAAGGAGTAGGACGGTATCGTCGATATCCGGCTGGTTCGCAAATAATAGCGCGTCGCGAGGAACGACGTCGTTCCCGATATTCCCGACGGACTCTTTCGGCAGCTGTTCGTCGGCTGTCGAGGAAAAATGAAAATTTCGAGAACGCGCTGGAAGAAATCCACTCAGGTTCCAGGCTGTAACAGTCGAGGTTCGTTTTCCCGAGTTACGGAAGCTCTCAGCGAATTCGATTGCCGTGGAATCACGGGTATCGGCTTCGCGAGACGCGTCGGCTGCGCCGCGATGGTCTTAAAATTCTAAATATTTAGATGGACGGGAAAGAGCGATCGCTACTATTCTAGGAAATGGGTCATCATCGCCCGTGTGCGACGGGTGCGAAACGCGAGCGTCATCGCGGAATCGCCGCGTGATCGTTCCAGCGTCGCCTCGTCGGGACAGACGAGGAGGAGTTTCATAAAATTCGTAATTGTTCGTGATTTGAGGCGGTGAGCGTAGTCGATGATTACCAGCTGCGGTGAGTCGAGGTTCCATGGAGTTATTCTTCGGTCGACGTCGCAGCGTTCCCGCGGGAGCACGGTACGCGAGTCGATCGGTAAATATTTCAATTAACCTCGGCAGCGGGCTTCCCGTACGCGGGTAATCGACGTTATAATTCCTCGGCGAGAAAACGAAGAGGAAATTTGATCGTCGGTGCGAAAAAAAAAACGTTAACCGGAAAACCGGAATGAAATTTGAATGCAATCTGCTTTCGAACACTCGGAGAATGCTCCGTTATTGTTCTATGAGTGAATTCGGCCCGAAGATAAAACGCGCGTTCCACGTTTTCGACTTGTTTTTCCATTTCGAGCTGTTCGCAACGCGAGAGCACTTGCTTGCCAGACACCAGCACAAGCGAGCCGCAGGATAGCATTGTCGCTTATTGCATTCAACGCGATGTAACGCGCGTGTATCATCGGTTTTAAAACACGCAGGAACACATCGGACATCCGCCGGGCTAAGGGACGCGAGAAAAGTTTTATCGGAAACTGTCAGAAGCTGCCAGCGACTAGCAGTCCGCAGCTCGGCTACGCTTCCGGTCTATCAAAGGCAGAGTACCGTCTCGTTTCTGCTTCTCGAGCGCACCTCGACGAACGGAATTCAACGAATCAGACCGCCAGTGTTCTGCCTCGTATTAGTCGACGTCTTTCGCTCGACAATAATATTTTTACTGTTGCAATCACTCAGGACATTTGCCTCAAAATGCATTTCTTTCGATGAATTTCGAGTACCTTTTTATCGGCCAAATATTTGTTTATAAAAGGTGTATTAATGCTCTCGGCGCACTGATGCGATCAAATTTTTACTTGCAAGTAATTCTGAAATTTATCAAATTAAAATTTCGACGTTTCGATGTATGTTCAGATCATCTTCAAGAATATGAATAATTGAGTCTTGTGTTTGACGAGTTCTTCAGAAGTCTCACAGTTCTAGATCCAAACTGTCTTGACATTGACGCAAAAACAGCTTTGTTTGTTGTGTTAGTTTCGGCATCCATGATAAATGTTCCTTTCTATCGATCGTATATTTGTTTATGAAAGATGTATTAATGCTCTCGGTTCACAGGTTCGATCAAATTTTTACTCAGAAGCAATACTGTAATTTGCGAACAAATAAAAAAAATTAAACATGTTTAAACAATCAAAAATTGTGCGTGTTGGAGAAAAACGTCGGACAGGTTCGGAATCAGCGCAAAAAACTATAAGATCCGCCCAACATTTATTTGGAAAAATGAGAAAAGTTGAAATTTTATGTCAGTGTCCAGTGTCACGTCCGGTGGTTCTGCCATGAGTAATAATAAATATAGTAAAAATAATAATAAATAATATTGAATCATCATATACTATACCACAAGAAAATTTTCTTTAATTTTTATCGCTCGCAATGTGGTATAGTATATGATAATTCAGTATTATTTATTAATTATAATAATTGATGTTATACCTCTCGTGCAACATTAATAGAACAATATGAAAAGAAATTCTGAGATTATATAATATATACGATTGATTTTATTGATTATTACTCATGGCAGAACCACCGGACGTGACACCAGAAATTAGTTTATTCTTTCTGCTGATTTTCACGTGATATTCGTAATCAGCGACCCTAGTAAACCTCGGAGTATCAATTCGCCAGAGTGAATCGGAGTACTCCTTCCTGTCTCGTCCACGTTTTGGCGGTTTCCGCCCACTGTGCGACGTGAATTCCTCGGATACGAACATTCGCAATGGGTTTCGTGGACGTCGCGATTTAGCAAACGACTGACCGAAACGCGAAGTGCTCGATCGGCCTTCGACGAGGCCGTGACACGGTGGTATCTTGCCGTGCCAGTCGGACTTGGCTTGGAAAGAATTCGATGCGCGTCGCGACGCAGAGCAGAGTCCGGGCCCGGGCCAAACCGTGCCGCGACGATTTCTCGAGCAACTCGGAGAAACTCTTGCGTCCGGAATCGGGTAGGTAGTATAGCCGGGTAACAATTCCATTTTTTTCGCGGCCTTCTTAGCCGGCGGACGTTTAATGGAAATTACACTCGGCGAGGGAAACGACGAAAGGCCTTTTCCAAACGAGGCACTCGCGCCAGACGAAAGGAAAACGCGACGAACAAAGAGGAGGATGGATATAAGACCGGTGGTGCGACGCTTGGGACATGAATTCGTCGTGGTACGAAGCTGCGAAACGAGCCGAATGAAGAGGCACAAGAGAGCGAGAGAGAGAGAGAGAGAGAGAAGGGGAGAGAAAACGGGGTTAATAACCCACTCGAAAAAAGCCTCCTTCTCCTCGGTGGCTCCTGGATTATCCACGTTTCTCTAAAAACAAGCGGCCCGTTAACGGCAGACAACGTCGCCCGGAACTGGAGGAACGAGACTGTTCCATTATCCGCATAATTGTCGTGTCCTCCTTTGGTGGTTCGCGCGACGTACACTGTAATCCGTGGACCGTGAACCGTGGAGCATAACCGTATTCCCGTGAGTTACGAAAATGCTACGGTATATACGTAGTATATCGTCGTATCCTGTACGGTGGCTGGGATATTTCTCCCGACGCGACGTCACACAGGGACGGCAGGATGGAAACAAATTGGTCGATGGTGCACCGTGCAATTTCATCTCGCGCACCGCGGATGAAAAAAACACAACGTGAAGGGTCTGTGAAGCGTCTGTGAAGCGTCGTGTGCCGCGTTCCCACCGTACTCGTACCGCGAGCGCGCGATACCCATCGGTTACGAGAAATCGATATACGAGGTAGCCGAGAGAAACGAGGATTCGTACAAAGGGTCGCGAGTTGAAAGAAATATTGAAGGAACGACCGAATAGATGTATATTAAAAGCCCCCCGGAGACCTGGTTCGAAAGGAATCGAGGCTCGGAGACGTGGGGCCGCTCGGCGTATGAAGTTTTATTGAAATCCGAAGTGCGCCGAATATCCAATATGCGTTTAATTCCCCGAACGCGGTCCCGGATCGAGATATTCCGCGGTAACCTCCCTCTTTCTCAGAACCACGCGAAAAGATAACCGAATCGAATATTGTCGAGTCACAAGCTTCGAGCCGCCGCGTCACACTCGATTTACGATAGACGGTTTCGGCAATTAATTGATTATACCCGTAGTCTCGATCGACGATCGTGTACGCGACTTCACGTCGCGGCCACGTGAAACGAAAAAACGGACAGTCTCACGGAAACGGTCGACTACTCGACCAGGCTCGACACTATTTATTTTGGTAATTGCGGCGAACGTGCGCGACACACAACGCTCGCTTATCACTCCCGGCTATCGCGATTAATTAACCGATCGGGGCGTGCGACGTCGTTATCGAGCCGACTCCTGATAACGCCGAACCGGTTCAGAGATAATGCAAAATTCTGACTTCCCTTCTCGATGTTAATCTAAGAACGTAATTTAATAATATGCTTTGTTGTATTCTGGATACTTAGTATATATTTATTTGTTAAGTACAATTTCTGAGCGAAATACAATCTATGGACGTAATACGAAAGATGCTAGTGTTGTAACACTCAGGTGATCTAAGCGTTTCAGTTCGACATTCTATCTACTATTATTCATTCTTGAACCTTATCCCCGTGATTCATCCCTTACTGGCCGTTAGACGTAAAACAACCCACCATTCACAGAACCAAAATCTTATATCTTCTGCTGACTTCTTCTTCTCGCGAGCATTCTGTTCCTCAGTCTCATGCGTTTCTGTTCAGTCTTTACCGTGTCTTGTCTAGACTACTAACACCTTTTGAATTACGTCTGTAGTTGGTATTTTGTTCATAAATTGTACCTAATAAATAAATAATATATCTTTCTACTATATAAAATAATTTTGTGGTTTCTGTCGCCCTAAAACGCCGAGCGGGTTGCCTTCCGAAGGGGAACCGAAAATTGAGAAGCGGGTTGCCTACTGAAAGGGACCGAAAATTGAGCGCGAGAGAAAGGGAGAGTGTGAGAGAGAGAGAGGGAGAGAGAGAGACAGAGGGTATATATATTAAGTATTCGGAATACAACACTAGTCGTCTAGACAAGACTCGGTGAAGACTGAACAGGAAGCGAATGAGGCTGAGAAAGAGAATGCTGGCGAGAACACGAAGTCAGCAGAAGATATATATTTTTGGTTCGGTAAAGTGGGGGTTGTTTTACGTCTAATGGTTAGTAAGGAATGAATAATGGGGATGAAGTTCAAGGATTAGTAATAGTAGATAGAATGACGAACTGAAGATAGAGAGACTAATTAAAACGCTTAGATTACATGAGTGATTACTAATGCTAGAAAGAATCTTGTCCTTGGTGTGCAACACTAGCATCTTTCGCATTACGTCTATAAAGTGGGGGTTGTTTTACGTCTAATGGTCAGTAAGGGATGAATTATGGGGATGAAGTTCAAGGATGAGTAATAGTAGATAGAATGACTATTAATGCTGGAGATTATTAGTTATTTAATACTAGAGAAGTTATTAGTGCTAGAGAAAATCTTATCGTTGGTACACAACAGCTCGAGACTGGACACGTATAAGGGACGACAATGATTTTCTCGTAGTATTGTTCGACCAGCCAGCATCCACGAGTCCCGGGCGATACTTGTGGATCGCGTAAATCGCGTAGATCGCGTTGTTCCCATTGTTCGCGTTGTTCGCCGCGGTCCGCGGTTGTTTCGAACGATTCGACTGCATGTTGAATGGACGGCCTTGACCCCGACGACAGTATTTTCGTGATCTAGTCGCGCGTCCTTCGCGCGCACCCGAAATAACTCGGACGGCACACAGGCACGCGTCGATTCCAACAACACCGTTGGCACAGATGCACACCTGCCGGCATCGGTAATTAGACGAAATAATGGGACCGAGTTCTATCCTCTGCATTTTCGATCCTCGCGTAGCGCACCGATCGACTGTGAAACGGATCGATTCCACCGCGAGAACTCCGTCTGTCCCCCATAAAAGAGGGACGGAATCTTTCGATGCCGGGATTGAAAGGAACAAAAAAAAACAGCTAAATGGCCGCGATTTATTTGCTCGGAAAGCTTTCGGACCTAATAGCTTTCCAGTATTCCACTGTATCCTTTGGTGAGATACGCAGGAGCTAATACTCTTGGGTCAAAGTGGGAACTAAAAGCGCTGGCAAATGGGGTCGGTCGGTTTTCTATACAGGGTGATTCTGGGAACTAGGACAAGTTACTGCTCTTCTTTTTTTTAAGTGGACATTGAGAAAAATGACAGAGGAACAAAATCATATGTCGTAACATGTTCTAACTTCCTATGACCGTGTTTTTTTTATGCGAATGGACCGATGCACTTTGTTCTTAGATGCAGCTCGATTGTATCCAAACTCTCGATATCGATCGCAGGAATTAATACCACATTTACTCCGACACAAAACTGTCAAATATCTCGTGAAATAATTGACACTACGATGACCATTGTCAGCACTTTCATGCGTAGAATAATAAAAGGGATCGGCTGGTTTAACGAATGGAAATTGGGTTGCATTGAAGAACAAATTGCAATTGCATCTGGCGGGTGAATCGGCACATCCACATAAAAAGTAAGCTCATAGGAAGTTCTTTCTCTATAATTTCTTTCTATTTTTATTAATTAAAAAGTAGCAGCTACTTGTCCTATTTCCCAGAATCACCCTGTATACCGATATACGCAGCTCCGATGCTTCTCCCTCTTTTCTTCCTCGTTCTTTTCGATCCCTTTCTCACCCCCTCTTCAAGTATGACGTCGCCGAGTAGACAGAGAATCAACTCCGATCCTGCGCCTGTTCCTTAACGTCCGTTCTAGTTGGTTCGGTTTCGTTTCGGGTCAACGGAGGTCGCGTTTCAGGGAGTGCCTCACGCATTCCCCACGGTTTCCGGGTTTCCAGGTTACCGAAAACGATACGACCACCCCCTGTGGCCTCTGCCTGGTTCTCCAGGCTACCAGCGAAAAAAAGGTCACCGACGAAAATCACCGGAGAGACTAATCGTCTTGTGGACGGGGAACACTCGATCTTGTCTTACAAGACAAAGAAAAAGCATTTTACAAAGTCTAACTAATGTGATCGTTACTATTTTCTTTCTAGGTGAAATAAACTTTGATTATATGTGGTCATATAAAAAATATATTTCGTGGTGAAGATGTTCTTAATCGCTGTAGCTGTTAAGAAAAAGTTACGGTAAGGGGTTCAATTGAAATGGAACATTAATAAATGCACAGGAACATGATTCTTCAAAGAACAAAATTAACAAAGATGTACCATTCCCCGCGATCGTAGAATAAATCGCAGGGGTAGATGGTAATAAACTTCTTTAAAGAACAAAAATGTTCTTAATCGCTGTAGCTGTCAAGAAAATGTTACGGAAACGTGTTGAATTGAAATGGAACTTAATAAATGCATAGAAACTTGATTGTTCAAAGAACAAAGAACAAAGATGTTCCATCCTCTGCGAACGTAGAATAAATCGCAGGGATGGATGGTATCGATTGTCTAAGAATTGTGCTTTGGGTTTACATTGAATTTTTATATAAAAAATATACCGAAAATTTAATATTATTGATTTAATCCCTGCGATCGTAGAATAAATCGCAGGGATGGATGGTATCGATTGTCTAAGAATTGTGCGCTTTGGGACTTTGGTTTTTTTTATATAAAAAAATTTTATATATACAATTTATATAGAAAATTTATATCTCGGAGACGTCACGGAGTTTGTCCGTCTTTACAAAAATTGCCGCGCGGGTTGTCAACAGGTCTCTTCCCGGTATCGGGAGCTCGTCGCGGTGCGGCACAGGGCGGCTTGTCGCATCGATAATTGTCGGAACTGGTGTAATATTGGCGGATGGGGTTCGCGAGAAGAAAAGTGCGAAAAGCAGAGGGGCTGGTGGTGGCTTGGAAACGATAGAAAAAGAGACAGAGAGGTAGAGAGAACGAGGGTGGATTGTGCCTCGGGAGTTGGTGCTCGAGCGACGGGAACGCCTTGGGGTCTCGATGTCTACCCGTTGCAATATCGGCTCGTGGGAATCGAGTGGGCACTCGTCGAAGATGGAGGTTCCTCTCGATAAAATATATGCGGAAGAACGAGGCTTAACTACGACACGAAGGTCCGACGAGTAGTGCTCCGTAAATAACAAAGCGTCGCAGCTCGTTCCTCTAACAAGAAGCACCCTCCATCTTCCCCGTTAAATTCTCTTTTTAATTAAACGCGGCGTGGTCGCGCGACTCGGAGAGCATCGAAACTCGCGAACTCGATTTCGTTTCGCCGCGTGTCCCGTATCTCGATTATCGCCGCGATAACCGTTGACCGGACACCAAGACGCTCCGTCACGAAAGATTTCGCGCGTCATCCGACTGACGAATCGCGCGTCGTTCGCATATCGCGTATCGTTGGAAATCTTTCTTGATCGCCGCGACGCAATTGATTCGAGACGAGTCGAGTATACATAGACATTCGAGTAGGCGATGTTATCGGCGGAATCTCGCAGTCTCGAGGGCCTTCTCGGCGTATCCGATGCCTCCGCGATAGCTCGTGCAAACAGACGCGACCGAGCGGAGACCCGCTCGATACACCACGGCTCTGTCAAAATAAATATTACGCCGTTTGTTTGCAAACGATTTCAACCCGATCAACCTACGAAAAGCTCGATTAAACGGCGCCTCGCGGAAACCATGTCGCTGCTGGATCGCTCGTGCATTTTCAATGTATATTACGGTACTCTCTGGAACTCTCCGTGCTTGCAGAATCGTAACCGAGTAAAGTTTTAAGCTAGTATGCGCGTTCGACGCGAGCACGTAGCTCTGTTTCTCAGCTCGTCTAACGACGCCCGGCCCGGATCGATCTCGCGATTCGAATTTTAAAGCGAGCCGCGAGAAACCCTGGGCAGGGTGGACGGATCGAATCCCTTCGGTATCGACACGTTCGGTACAGCGGAAGAATTTTTATCGGATTCCCATCGAAGCTCGCGTCTCTATCAGCCTCCGATGGAAATTGTGAGGAAAACGACCATGTCCACGCGGTATTCCGTTTTGCGACCATTTCGCGTGTTACGTTCCTCAGCGCTAGCCCTTTGGCGCTCGAGGAAATATATAAAGGCGTTTATTTCGAAGCAATCGTCCCCCGAGTTACTTTAGCGCCCGGGCTAATATACTATATATAATATAATAATAATATAATATAATATACTATAATATAATATAATATGCTAATATAATATACTAAATAAATTCAAATAAAAGGGAGGGGTGTGTGGCTATAGACTTTATTATTTTAACAATAAATAAATAGATAAGAACGTCCGGGGACTTGGAGAACATGGCTGGTCAAGGCTACTTAGAGATACACTTGGTATTAGAGGCAAGACACCGAGATAGACTCTTATCGAGGCTTTCCTCGAGCAGCCTGTCAATTTCGGTAGGTATTATAGGATTAAATTAATCGAAACTATTCGAACATTACACGCTCATTAGCTTCGACAATACCACTACACGTTCGCCGAAAGATACTCGCGGCTCGTTCTCGTTCGCTGTCTATCAAGCACTCTACGTGACATGAAAAGATAAAGTGCCCGCGGTACGTGTCCCGACCGGATGATCCACTTTCACTCGGACTCAAGACTAATTTCTAATCATCGATCATCCGTTATCGTCGGTCTGCCCTGAAATTACGGGCCGGCTCGCGTTGTTTGTCCGCGATCGAGCCATTCGGAAATACTCCGATGCATTTTTCAGCAAGATCGATCCCGCCCGGGATCGGAGTAATCTCGGTACGACTGGCCGGTGTCTGTCTCGGTGATCGACACGATCCGATCAAGTATATGTATGTTAGAAGACGGCTCGAATCTAGACGGATAGTTTCGAATGTTTCACGAGTTTATAACAAGAAGTCTAGATGATATCGGCGCAAAGGTTCGATCAGTATTATTTTTTTTTAATTATATGTTGACCAATCCTTTAGAAGTCTTCTTATTTCAGAGCCAAAACTCTTGGATAGAGACGCAAAAAAATTTTGTGTGTTGAATTCGCCATCCATTATAATTGTGTTTCTTGATTATCGATCGTAGGGTAGTTTATAACAAAAAGTCTAGATGATATCGGCGCAAAGCAATACACTTGCGCCCAAGTAGACTCGAAACCACGCCAGATAGGTTCGAATTTTTTCCAATGACTTTTTCACCGTTTAATTTGTGTTTCCATAGTGGGCCACTTTTTAAGAAATTAAAAGAAATGGGGATACAGCCCCAAAGTGTCCCCTTTACCGATTTGTTTTTGAAAAGATGGACATTTGAAAATTGACGAAATGAAAATTATTTGAAGTGAACACTGCACAGACATATCAGGATAAAATTTCCACTAAAATTCATTAAAAAATTATTGGTAATTATTGCGAAAGG
>CM052332.1:13631666-13652191 GCA_028455615.1 Lasioglossum zephyrum | reverse complement strand
TGGGGCGCCACATTTTGCCATCTAGATTTACGTCATTATTATTACGCATAGCAAAAAATGTTTCAGATGAAGTTGAATGGTTTTGAGAGGGGCACATTCTGATGGTACACTTTTTTTTGTAGATGGACGTGTAAAGGACATATGAAGGTCATTAATGTTTTTTTAAATGGAATCATATATTTTTTATTGCATCAGCTGGTGCTCCTTCATTATTCTTTACGAAAAAGTATTAATCTATTTGTGTAAAAAAAAGCAGACAATGTTTCAGATCAAGTTGAATGGTTTTGAGAGGGGCACATTCTGATGGTACACTTTTTTTGTAGATGGACGTGTAAAGGACATATGAAGGTCATTAATGTTGTTTTAAATGGAATCATATAGTTTTTATTGTATCAGCTGATGCTCCTTCATATTCTTTACAAAAATGTACTAATCTATTTGTGTAAAAAAATCATTAAATTAGGAGATATTTTAATTATAATGTCTATTTACAGAAAAGGTTCAATGTGGCGACCATCACATTGAATTCATATTATTGACCAGAGAGTCGAGATTTCCTAACAAATTATAATTAAAATATCTCCTAAACTAATGATTTTTTTTACACAAATAGATTAATACTTTTTTTGTAAAGAATATGAAGGAGCATCAGCTGATGCAATAAAAAAATATATGATTCCATTTAAAAAAGACATTAATGACCTTCATGTGTCCTTTACACGTCCACCTACAAAAAAAAATGTACCATCAGACTGTGCCCGTCTCAAAACCATTCAACTTCATCTGAAACATTTTTTGCTATGCGTAATAATAATGACGTAAATCTAGATGGCAAAATGTGGCGCCCTACCCTGTATCATTCTTTTCATTTCACGGATATGAAATTGATATATTAGGTTGCTCGAAAAGTCATTTCGTTTCCTCAAGGGAATATGAGAGCCAATGTTTTATCGTTTTGAATAAGTTTCATGATATGTTGTTCGTTACGACATTCCGCGACTTTTACAGACGCGATTCAAATAAATCCGGAAAATAATCCGAACACAGATTAAAACGTCGATTTAACTTGACAATTTACAAAACTGCTTTATGAAAAGTAATAAACGACCGAACCGTGCGCCGATAACATTATTCATTCTTTATCAACAACAAATACGATCGATAGAAGAAACATATTTTACGACTTCGTTTGAGCTTGTGCCGCCGTATAAAAAGTGTTGAGAAAAGCGACATAAATGGTAATCCGATGGCACGTGCAGACAACTTTTTTTCTTTCGTGCATTTTTCCCATTGCGCCACGATTTTACGATTTCAGACAAGGTTGCTACGACAGCTGAGGATTGAACTAGCTTTTAGAAGAGCTGGTGTTAGCAGAATATCACGATCGAATTATTTCTGTATGAAATGAAATGCGAAGCAGTCGAGACTTTGAAATAAAGAATAACTTGTTGTTTAATTACGGCCAGGATTTCGGCGAAACTCGGAACTATTGCGACGGCTGCTGCACGATCGAGCGATAGTTTAATTTCTACCTCTCGGTCGGAGCAACTCCTGTGCAGAGGTACGGTCGACCGTCCGTCCTAGCGGCAAGGGTTTGCGAAACGGTTGCGTCCGTGCTAAGTAGAAATTAGTTCTAAGCAGAAATTAGTTTGCGCCGTTATCGTTTCGAGTTGGAACTCGTGGGAGCCTCGTATTCGAGACGAGGAAGGTTACGAATGGTTCTCGATCCTCCTGGGAGCCGGTTCGCAATCTAACGCGGCCGAGGCGCAAACTTTCGAAGTTCCCGCGCCGCCGACAAAACCGCGTCGTGTCCCGGACATCGAACGACGATCGATTATCAGGGACGATTGAACGTCGCTTCTTTGCGCGGGCTCGAGACCCATATTGGATTAGAAGCCGCAGAGCTCGAAGACACACCGATTGCCAATTTGACGCGGGAAAAGGCTAGTTTCCCGTTTGCTAGACGCTTGAAATCGAGGTTACCGGATCGCGCGAGCCGAGCTGATGGGATTCGAGGCAATTAGGGACGGCGCTGCGAGCCGACGAAAAAGAACCTCGAAAGAAACCGGTCCTCGACGTCTTCGCGACGTTTTTTGCCTCTGCAATCAGCGGAAATCGGAAATCATAATCGAGATCATCGTCGCAAAAGCAGTCGAAACGGAGCGAGCCGACGCGCTATGGAACATAGTGGTTGAGGCGCACAGTTCGATCAATTATAGAAAACAGCAAATTTGTAATTATTTAAATATTCATCTCAACGTTTCGATCCCTATATGAGTCATTCTCAAGAGAGGCATTTTTGCATCTGAAAAATAATAAATATATTTTTTCAATTGAAACCTTGACCGTTTCAAATCCAAACTGTCTTGACATTGACGCATAAAAACCTTCCCTTGTTGTTGACACTTCGCCATCCATGGTAAATAAACTTCTAATATAAGAAGTTTCTTTAACTGTTTAGTAATTGATTCAATATCAAGTTTTTAGTTGAGACTACGAGTCACCACTGGATTGGTAATTGTTAAAATTTGAACGTCGCCGAAAATTCGACTTTAGTTCACGTTGTCACAGTTTCGAAGGACTGTGCGACGTTTCGCGGCTTGGGAATACCTCGATCGGTTGTCGTCGCGACGCTGTATCGCGAAGAACGGTGTGACAGGAAGCACGAGGCGCGAGGGATTAAGGCTTTTAAGTCACGGTGATCTCCGGAAAGATTAAGTCGGGATATTGGGTTTCCCGGCTGGAATTCTTCGACGTCCTCAGGAAAAGTGCCACCCCCGGGATTCTAAATGCTTGGAAACCGAAATCCGAGGAATTAGCGACGCGTCGGCATTTAGTCGGCTCCCCGAGCGCCTGCCCTAAATACGAATATAGGCAATATACACCGGGATTCCAAGGCGGGTCGTTCCGCTCTTTGAGAATTGAGAGCCACCCTACCAGTGGGGATAGAGAGAGAGAGCAAGTTTTCTCACAGGTACGGTGCGCGAGGCTGCAAATTTAATTTGTTCGGCCGATACCCGATTAAACGGATTTACTTTAATTCGCCGAGAACGCTAGGCGCTTCGTCCTTCGTCAGCGGACGAGGTTACGCTGATCGCCGCGACGCGTTTAATGGCCCGTTTAGATCGGCGAATGCTCGCTCTCGTTCACCACCTCGGAAAAAAAATTCTGCCTCGTAACGTAGCAGAAGAAAGGTAACGAACCGTGTAATCTCGATCGATGATCGAGAGTCCTCGAAGCCGGCATAAACGAACATTATCCGGAGTTCCAACTCCACACGTAGATCGTCGGTGTGCCGAGCAGAGAAAATCAATGGAAAACTTTCAGCAAATCTTCAACTGTTTTAATCCAGACTCGGCAGATTAATCCAGATTCAATACGATAACTGAATTGCGGATCTTATGCATTTATCATCGAATTGGCTACGTTTAATTTAAACCAGCGAGCATATCGAACAGATTTCAGAACACCAGCGTGGCTGGAAGTTTCAGCTTAATCCGTCCCTCATTTCACGAATTAAATCTGTCGGTATGAAATAACAAGGTAAACAGTTATTTTTCGATGTCTTCTTATTCATATTCGGCGAGTTAACATTTACGTGTTAGGTATCTCGGTTATGCTTCGCATTAAACAATTAAAAGCCATATAGTTCCGAGTTTCATCTACAAATAACAGAATAATAGTATAATTTATTTTGGTAAAGGAATGTAGGGAAATTGAAAGAGGTCCGTACATAGAGGAAATAGTGAGCGAGAGGGGTTCAAAAGAAGCAATAGATTGGTTGAGGAAGTTAGAGGAAAAAATGAAAGAACAGAATAGAAAGAAGGTGGGGGAAAAGATAGAGCAAAGAAAAATGTATGAATGAATTCGGAAAGATATGGAAGGATGAGAGATTTAAGACTGAATTGTAAACCGAGTTCCTTTTTTATGGCCGGAAGGCTGAAAATAAAGCACTTCTTCTTCTAGTATAATTTATTTAAGGAAAAACTGTGTCGAATTGACACGGAGGTCAGTTAATGATGCAATTAAAAGAAGAAATTATTTGGCTTAAAGATTGGCTCCCGATCAAATTCAACAAGTCCCATCGCGCAAACAAACCTTCACAAAACTAACCGATTTTTGCTCTACTTCTGCGAGCACTCCAACCACGTACCGCCGACGTTTATCTTCGATAGTAGGTGACGATCGAACCGACATACTAATCGCGAGAGCACCGTCGAAATTATGCACGCGGATCGAGGGTTGTTGGTTTGGTTGCCGCCTGCCATGAATGGCAAACGAAGCCGTTTCGGCGACTAAAGGTGCGCTCTGACATGGGAGCCGGTTGAAGGAATCATAGTCAAAAACTATAAATTTGGTAATTACATAGAAAAGGTCTGCGTACTCCGATTTTGATGACATTTCAATATGTTAAGCAGCAACACATTCTGAACAACTTTTTCCTTTTCCAATGTAGGGGGTTCGCTTTTAGTTTTTGAGATATTTGCAAAAAACTATCGCGAATAATGTATTGAATTTTTCGTATTCCTGCACGCTCCGCGGTAACGTACGCCTTGTCCCGGTGCGGCGTTTTTCTATATTTTGACGCTGTATAGATGAGAGAGAAAATAGGGGCGCGGAAAGGGCTGGCCTTTCGTTGACGTACTGATTACGAATATGATACTGAAAATTGGCGCAAATGTTAATTTCATAACGGAAACCTTCTTTTTAGAAACACTGGGTGCGTGTGAAACACTGGGCGAGTGTGTGTGGTATTGTCGCTTCTCATCTCCACGACGTGTTTACAAAGAAAAAATAAGCAGATGCGGTCCCGGAACAGGTTTACGTTGCCGCGGAGCATGCAGGAATACGAAAAATTCAATACAGTATTAGCGATAGTCTTTTGCAAAAATCTCGAAAACTAAAAGCGACCCCCCTATATTGGAAAAGGAAAAAGTTGTTCCAAATGTCTAAATCTATAACATATTAAAATTTCATCAAGATCAGAGTACGCAGTCCTTTTCTATATAATTACTATAAATTTCAAGCGCGGGTTGACGGGTCCCTGGTATGGGTGCAAGGAAAATAGGTTTCCACAGGCCTTTTCTCGCTCGAAATTTATGGTTTTTGGCTACTGCTCCTGTAACCGGCTCTCTTGTCTGAGAGCACCCTATTTGACAGTCGCGAGGTATCGACGAGTCTACTCGTCGCAACGAACAAACATCTCGCAGAAACCATGCGTTCTTTCAGGAAACGACTTTAAAGCTTCGTTAAATGTGGAAGGGATTTGTATCCTCCTTTCAGAGAAATTTCGGTTTGATAATTCGGCGAATATGCGTGCTATCGAATAGGAATAGTCTGACGCGTCTGTCCATGGCAGACTCAATCTACTTCTTCAGAATGCTAGGCACACGAACTTTACGGAATGTGAATAAATTTTCTCGAAAACGACGCGGCAAACGAAAATGTTTATTGTATATTTTCGACGGAGAGAAACGTATGCAGCGTACAATGCTAATAAAGGAAAACGTGCTTTCTGTTTCAGATGACATAGAATGGGTTGGGTGGCGCTTGGGCGGTGTGCGGGTGGTGGCGGCCGCCTCTCGTCCGTCCTCTCGCTGTCTCTCACCTCCCTCGCAAGCTCCCTCATCTTCACCATCCTCTGTATCCTCACACTTGCCCTCACTCTTGTCACCCTCGTGCGTGCCGAGGACATGTACGTATTATCGAACACGATCGTTATTCACTTTTAACATCAGCGACTTGTCTTCTTCTTACCTTCTCGATTCGAGCTACCCGCTCCGATTTCGCGTTCTCTCTCTCGAAATCGGAGGGAAAGAATCTTGCTCTCCTACTCCCCTTTCTTTCTTTCTCTGATTTATTCTCCGTCGAATCGAGAAGCTGAGATCGCGACACTAATGTAGACGAGTTTCTTGCTTGCGATAGGATATCGAGGGAGCGACATTACAGCGAGGATTGTTGTATTATTGGACGTTCAGGGCCGTGCCGTTCCACGATGAAAAATACAATTTTAATCACTCAATAATTAAAAATCTTCATGCAATGCTTTTATATGGGATTTATTTTATCATTTTAAATCACAATCGAAGGTTATTATCAAGAAAATAGATTCAACGGGAAGCATTTTGAAAACTTGTATATCATACTGAGAAAATCAACCGCACGGCCCTGTGTAAGTTGAATAAAAGTCATTTGGAAGACAGGTGGCAAGGGCACGCTCCGAGTGACGCGAATTTTCGGTTCTGGCAAAATATTGGCTACAGCAGTCGCGTGTACTGTTTGCCGTGAAAGTTTAAACATTGGGACTAAGTAAACATGGTTGCTCCCTTCGCCCTGTACAGGTGACTTTTTTCCAACTACCGATAACACACGATTACGAAGTACTTAGATGAGAAAACTACTCGGGACCTACGAGATACGGAGGCTGCGAGTAAATTTCTATGCATGGAATAGAGCAGTGATGAGCAACCGGCGACCCGCAGGCCATTCTCCACGATTTTCGATTTACTGTCCCAGCTGTTTTCATTACTATTCGACAGTCTTTGCTAAACTGCGTCAGAGAACTTCGTATAACGATCGATTATATTCGTGTCTTGCCACGATCTCGAATTCTCGTGAACGAAAAATTGAAAATGAACATCGCCAGTTTGTCGATAGTTGGACATACGATTATTTTTTCACTTGTATAAATGAATGTGTTCTTAAAAAATATCTGCGTCGAAGAAACGTGATACTAATATAGAATGGTTAATGTTTTCGGCGCAAGGTTCGATCGTTTGTTATTTTATTAGTTTTTATTAGCTCGGTTTCTTGTTTGTCTGTTCGGTGACAAATTTTGCAATTGATTTTAAACTAACTTCCCGATGAGCTAGAGACTTGAAATTGGAAATATAGCTTAGAACTGGATGACAATGAAATATTCAAAAAATTTCTTTTTAAGAAGTCTATCGTGGTACTTTTTAAAAAATCATTTTTATTTACATAATTATTTTCTACTTTATTCGACTTCAATGTCTCGATAATTTCATCAGAAAACATGTTACAATGAATTTCATCAAGTGTTCTGAAAATTGTATAATATCTTACACATGCAATTCTAATTAATCTTGAAAATGATCTAAACGAAGACCAAAAAAAAATTTTACAGAATAAAGTAACAATCGATCGAACCTTGCGCCGAAACCATTCTACATTAATAACGAATACGATCGATAGAAGAATATATTTAAACGTGATATTAAGAGACATTATGAAAGTAAACTATTCTTTAAAATCGAATAATTTGCAAGAACAGTTACGTGAGGAATTTAAAACCACCAAACCGTAAACACAGCCTGGAATCGAAGCTGGCGACGCGATAAAGCATTTTTAATATTACGTTCGTTGCCTTTTTCCACATTTGGCCAACTGCAGTCCGCGGGTTGCACGTCGCTGTAATAGAGAATCGCCGTTAATGTCGCTTCGATTTACGATTTGTTCCACGTGTTTGAGATCTACGCGGGAGTCTTAGTCTCGATACGAATGGGGACGACGACGGTCGATCGGAGGGACTCGTTCGGATCTTGTGGGATCCGATCGAGAACGGGACGGAAGATTTCGATCGACCCACGTCCCGCTGCATCACCTCTGTTTCACGTGTAGCTCGAGTAGACGAGTTTGGATATTATACATCTCTCTCTATATATATACATACATATTATAATTATTATATTGTTATATTATTTAATTGTGGTGTAGCCACGAGATCGTGACGTAGCAACCAGACGTATTATCGCATAGAGTGTTACTTCGGACCGATGTTGCGACGCTCTTAGGTAGAAAAAGCTGTTCGATATATAGCGCGCGTAGAGAGCTGTGTACGGACATTCTCCGGACGTAATCCGGTAGTTTGAGTTTGTTCTTCCTCTCCTTGGCTACAACTAGGAGCCAGTGGATCTCGCGATTCGCGGCACACGGCGCTTAGTGAGCACGGTGAGCACTGGCAAGTGCCAAGGCAACTGTGAGCACCGTGTGGACTGTGAAAGCAGGCAGGGTCGCGTCGTACTGGGGTCGCGCCTCGAGTAAAATCGAGAGACGAAACGAGAAGTCGATGTGCCCCCGGCGCGACGCGTACCTCTCTGCGAGAACCGAGAGAAACCGAGAGAAAACCAAGGGAAAACCTAGAGAATAGGAGAGCAAATAAAAAAAACGAAAGCCGGGGAACGGAGAGACAGGGGCAAGGGAAATAAAGGTGGGGGAGGAGGACGCGCAGATAGAGAGAACGGAGGATCCGATGGCTCCGGGGCTAGCTACAGTGGGTTGTGTTGCAGCTTCGAGGAAGGCAAGTCGGACAAGGAGATCCTGGACAACCTGCTGCAGTCGACCCGCTACGACAAGCGGCTTCTGCCCCCGGTCCAAGGTACACTGAGGCCCCCGCCCCACACCCGCCAAGACGACTACACCCCCGACTACCTCGTACCCAATCACCCCGACCATCCAGAGCACCTCGAACATCACCGGCACCGCTACCACCACACAGCACCACACAACCACAGCTCACTGCTCACCCCTCGTCAAAAGGGTATCTCTCTCTCTATATAGAAAGTCGATCCCGATCACGCTAAATCAGCACGAGAACGAAAACGAGAGCGAACGGACCAGTGGGAGGGGGGATCATCTGACTAGGAACCGTTATCCTTCGCGCCTTAACCCTTTGCGGTCCTTCGTCCAGTCAGACTTAAACTCTATGCTATCATTCCAGCACTAGAACTACCGACCACTAAACGCAATTTCCATACATTGTATATTATGGAAACGAGGACGTTCCATTCATTTAGATTTCAATTATCTCAAAGATCTCAAGAATCTCCAATTTCCGGATGTTGAAGGAATTTTGAGACACCCTGTATGTCGTGACCATTATGTGCGTGATTCGAAAACAGACCATTGAGTCCCGATACCAAAATTGTTTTTTAATACGTCGCATAGTACTCGTCGCAACGAACAAACGTCTCGCGGAAACCATGTTTCTCTGTCAACCGTTCTTTCAGGAAACGACTTTAAAGCTTCGTTAAATGTGGAAGGGATGTTTCATTTGTATCCTCCTTTCAGAGAAATTTCAGTTTGATAATTGGGCGAATACGCGTGCTATCGAATAGGAATAGTCTGATGCGTCTGTCCATGGCAGACTCAATCTACTTCTTCAGAACGCTAGGTACACAAACTTGGCGGATTGTTAGTTTTTCTCGGAAACGACGAGGCAAACGAGAATGTTTTTTCTATATTTTCGACGTGTTTCCCATGTAGAATCATCCCCTCCACGTTTACACCATTTGAAGACACCCTGTAAAGCTGTTGGTGAATCTTTAAAGTCGCTTTTCAAAAGAACGATTGATTTGAGACCTATATAGTTCCTTTGAAATTTTTGTTTTCCTTAATTGCCATTTACTTGAAGATAAAAAAGCTCCCGTTCCGACACTATAAGAAGGAAATTCTCAGAAAAACGTATTCATTTTAGTATTGTTAAAAGAACAAATCAGGAGCTCGTGATTTCAACTTATCCGGTAGTTCTAGAGCTAGCAAAGGCGAAAGTACGTATATTTTTCGCGGTACGGTAACGACCTCGATATATGTGGAAACTTCTCTACCCCGGAACTATTGTATCGTGTACGAACACAATTCCCCGAACTGTTGGCGTCGAACGTAGAACAAAACGGGTTGAGAAGACTATCGCATAACTTTCTTGCCTCGCCTGATTTTTCTTATGAAACTTGTGTCATGTCTCTTGTACATATATCGAGATTTTACTGTGAATCGTGTACGACCGACAAAGGGTTAAAGCTCCAACGCACCAAACTCTTTCATCCCAGTATGCGGTGATACCGATTGCGATTTTTCATCTCACGCGATGTGTACGGGTCGTGACTGCTGTCTCTTGTAATTATTACAGATATAACGGTATGAAGTATTTTCATTACTTTTCTTTTTTGTTAATAAGTTCAGGACAGTTTCCTTGCAGCTTCTATTTCTAACTTGAGTTTAAGGACTCCAAAATTTTTACCAGTTGGGATCTCTACTTAACTTGAGCTGCCACTGGACCCCGGGATACCATAGGACTCCGAATGTCAAGAAAATTGATTTAACGTGTAACGATATGAAGTATTTTCATTACTTTCCTTTTTTGTTAATAAGTTCAGGAGAGTTTCCTTGTAACTTCTATTTCTAACTTGAGCTTGACGGCCCCAAAATTTTTACCGGTTGGAGCCTCCACTTGACTTGAGCCGCCACTGGGCCCCGAGATACCATAAGGCCCCGAATTCGCAGTATTCATTTGTTTTCACAAAAAAATTCAATTTATTTACGAAAAATTAAGTTTTAGTAGAGTTTTCTTGCAACTCTCTATTTCTAACTTGAGTTTAAAGGCCTCGAAATTTGTACCACTTAGGTCCTCCGCTCGACTTGAGCCGCCACTGGCTCTGACCTATGTTGCTCGACAAAGTATCAAATGTTACGGTGAATATTAGACGATCATTGTCGAGAAACATAGCCATGCACCGACGGGTATAATGAATCCGTTCTCGCCACCAGACTAGACGCGTCGATTACATTCAGACCCATGCATCGATCACGCGACGATAGCCACAATTCCTCGTTTGTCAGAATGCGATCGAAAGCTGTCCAGTCGAATTGTTTGTCGCGAGGACGGTTCGGGACAAATCTCATCGAGACAAGACAGACGATTGGTACGCGTCGCGGGCGATTGAGAACCGCGAACCAGTATCACCGCACCTTTAACGGATAGACTGGAACGAGAAACTAACGAGCGGCTCGAGGGTTCTCGCGGTTCCTTGGTCGCCTATAAAAAGGGGATGATATCGTTTGGTGCGTGGGATTCTAAAGGCTGTCGCCCACTTAACAGCGCCACTCATCGACGACACCAGACCAACGTCGACGCGTCTGCATTATTATATGTATATATACAGTTCAAATGTGGATGCGTCCACCTGTCCGTAACAGCACAGCATCGACACTCAACTTTCTTCCTTTCTCTCCATTTGCAATGAACACGTTGACGTCGCACTGGTATTCTTCGTGTGCGCCGCTGTTAAATAAGCGACAGGCTTAAGCTGGGATCTCCCAAGCGCGCCTGGACGCAGCGTTTTGCGATCCTGCGGCCTCTCACGACTAGTCTGAACGCATGCATCCGTTTGCGTTCTAGACGACGCGTTGAAACGAAGCTCGAATCCAAAAAATGTCACGGTGTCATCTTTGCTGCTACAAATACAGTATATTTTCTATAGACGCGACAGCCTCGGGGGGATTTGGTCGCACAAACCGTGTGCAGACAGTATTTTTTTCTACAAAGGGCGAGCTGAACGTAGAAAAGGATAACGCGTGTAAATAGAGACCACATCCATGGGCCTTTGGACTGTGCCGGAGACGGCAACTGTTCGCGTCTTTGGTCGCATCCATCGTGTAGGAATTGTCGCTTCTATAGAAAATATACTGTAAAATGATTTGGGAAAAACTCAGGAAGTGCGGAAGCGGTAAAATTCTGAATGTAGAGCTTCAGGGAGAGCGTTGATATAAAACAGTTCTGGAGAAAGCTCGAAGTCAGAGAATCGATGCGGCGTCGTATCTGCTGTTATAATGTAATGTTACGGCGAAATAAGAGACTTCGTGAACATCGACGTGTTTCACTTTCGCGAATTACTACTTAAAGGTTTCGAGAACACAAAGTTACTTTATTAAAGATTGAATCGGCGAAACGTGCCGTAGCGAAGATACAAGATTTTTTGGGTCTTTTATGCTAACGGATAATCATAATAATATTTAGGGTAGAAAGGTTTTGGGGCTGTTTGATGGTTCAAAGTATTGAGCGTTGAGTCAGTTGTGAACTTGGGCCTTCTATCCATCTTGGTCTTATCGGGACGTGACACCTGCCTAAATCAACTCTTCCGTCAAGTGTACGAAATTACATCTCTCCGTCTGCCTCCAGTTTCGAGTTACAAGCCTCTAAAAAGCGGCTATATTGTGTCGTGTAAAATGAGGTAGTGCGAGAACTATATTCATGAATTATACATTACATTATAACAGTAGATTCTTGGACATTGATCTGTTTCCTTTTCAAGAACTGTTTTACTTGAACGCGACGAATGGAGTATGTATCGCAAAACGGTGCGTTCAGACGCGCTCAGGAGATCCCAGCTTCAAACCGGAGGAGCGATCGCGTCGCGTCGATTCGATCGTCGTTCGAGATGTTTCCGAAGCGAACCAAGAAGCGAATGCTAGGCGAACCGAGCGAGCGAGTGACAGACCAAGTCCGAGTTCGAGTCCGACCAATGCCGGTCCTGCATCACTGAGTTGTTCGAAGCCCTCGTTGCCGGCAGCTGTTTACCGGAGCGGCGACGCGACTCTCGCTCGGGAATTCAATTCCACGCAGCGGTGATAAATTTCTCGACACGCCGCGCCGAGCGGATTTCTTCTCGAGAATTCTCGAGTCGCCCGAGGGAAGGGGTAGTAGACGGGAAGAACTTTTTCTCCCCTTGCATTTGCATCGGGACGCGAACAGACGGTGCGCGATCTCAAAAATTCATCAGCGGCCCTGAAGCCCTCGCCAACGCCCGAAGAAGCCGGGCTACCTAGCACATCCGGCGCGAATCGATTTCCTCTCGAACGCGTGGCGGACGAGAATTTGCTCGTTACACTCGCGATTAATTTCGTCTCAAGCTAACGAGCTTACCAATTATTCGCTCCGGCCGAAATGAAACCGCGCGTTTCGCTGTAGGGGGTGGGAGGGGTAGAACGACGGGGAAGAAAACGACCCTTGTGGACCAGCGGAGTCTAGTGGCTCGCGAAACGTAGCGAGAACGTGCTCGCATCACGCTTCATAGAAATTTCCGGGACGCGGAATCGATTACGCGTGGCCTGGATTTATTCGAATGCAAATACGCTTGGCAATTAGTCTTCGATCTAATGAACCCAGGTCCGTTCGGCTGTTACGCGAAACGAGCCTCCGGCGCGTGGCGCAACGCCGGAAATCAGGTCGGCTAAACTTCAGAAAAGCCCCCCCTTCCTTTCGACATGGGACATACGTCATTCTATTCGTTTTGACATGCTGAACACAAAATGTATATACCACTTTTGGTGCAAATGAATAGTTCTCGAGATATTCGTGAAAAACTGTAGTTACTATACATTGAATTTTGTGTATACGTGCACGTCCGTTCTGTGCGTGCGCGTCAACACGATGCGACCGTCCGTCAACTGTTTCTATAGATATATCACTACAATCGTTGAACGGTATACAGGGTGATTCACGCAATTGTTTCAAATCATAACTCCGTTATTATTGCATTTACGAAAAAATGCCACAGGATAAAGATAAATGGTTCGAAGAGAACTACATCTGTAGGCCTTTAAATTTTTTTTAGATGCAGCAGTGCATGTGCAATTAACAATTGCATCATTTCTTTAAATAGAAATGCATATTGTTTTTTACACAGATCGATTCTTCTGTTCATTCTACGTAAAAAATGGTTAAGGTACACATGGCAAAAAATTATTAGATCACGAGATATTTTCAAAAAATGTGTTTATTGAAAAAGATGCCCAAGCGTTTCACGACAACATAGTATGTAAACGTAAACACCCTTTCGACATTGTTATCATAACAGACATTTTTTGAAAATATCTAATCATTTTTTACGTAGAATGAACAGAAGATTCGATGAGTGTAAAAGACAACATGCATTTCTATTTGAAGAAATGATGCAATTGTTCATTGCACATGCACTGCTGCATCTAAAAAAATTTAAAGGCCTACAGATGTAGTTCTCTTCGAACCATTTATCTTTATCCTGTGGCATTTTTTCGTAAATGCAATAATAACGGAGTTATGACTTGAAACAATTGCGTGAATCACCCTGTATATCGTTCAACGATTGTAGTGATATATCTGTAGAAACAGTTGACGAGCGGTCGCATAGTGTTGACGCACACGCACAGAACGGACGTGCACGTATACACAAAATTCAATGTATAGTAACTACAGTTTTTCACGAATATCTCGAGAACTATTCATTTGCGCCAAAAGTGGTATATACATTTTGTGTTCAGCATGTCAAAACGAATAGAATGACGTATGTCACATGTCGAAATGAAGGGGGGGCTTTTCTGAAGTCTTACCAAATGGAAAAACGGCCTACCGGTGGTTTCGACGAGCCGAGCAACAAACGGTTTGCTCGCGAGGAATAGTCGCCGCGCGCCGCCCGAGGGAAACTCGCTCGATAGGAAAATTCGCGATTAGCATCGCGTTCCGCGTCCTTTGCTCCTCCGCTCGATTCGTTCTTGGAACGGTAATATTTATAGATGGTCGGAAACGGGTCGAGGACAGAATTTTCTTTTTCCACTCGAGACGCGAAACGCTCGGACGGAATCGTGACGCGAAAAGCGCGATAAAAGGCGGGGCACGCGCGTTCCAAGCTCGTCGCAGAGCGGGTTAGCTTTCTCCGTTGATCCCCTCTCGTCCCTCGATCGTGTCACAGGACGATCGAGAAGGGGCCCGATCGACTTTGTCAGACCGATTCCACGACGGGGAATAAAAACGGTTCTCGGCCATTCGCGCGCCTGCTCCCTCCAGAGAGCATAGACCGGAGAGGAGAAAGAGAGAGGAGAGACTCCTCTCTCGAGATCGAGCGCCAACTTTGCGGAGAGGAAAGCTTGAAAGCAGCCGGTAGTTTGCTGCTGCGGCGCGTAGAGGCGATGATTTCGGCATTAGCAGCTTCCCGGCACGCCTCGTTTCCGTTTCGAGCGCTCTTCATCCTGCTCTCTCGGCGTCCTTCGCCCGAAATTTCGCGAGAGATCGCGATCGACGCTAATTGGCAACACCCACCGTTTTGCCCGGGATCGAGCGCGACTTCGTCGAACGTTCCTCGTATTATCCGTCCGTGTTCCTCGACTCTTTTGCTCTCGAAAACGTTTCCACGTATTGAATATGGGTGTTAAAAAATGCACACTGGTAGTTTTGAAATGAAACAACTCTTTATTTCACCTCGTTCATTTTGAAACGATTCCGAGATCGTTTCATTGATAAATCGTAATCTCTGTTTATGAATACTATTTATTGTTCTGTGTTTCATAAGATCATTGTGCTGGTAACTTCTTCATAATCCAAAAGTACGATTTCTCTATGACAATGATATTTTCAATCCTTCTGTTAATAATTCTACCTGATTATGAAATGAAGTAATGCCAAGGATTCTCAGTACAGAAATATGAAAACTCGATGTAGAGAGTATAATTATAATAATAATAATAATTATTATTATTATTTATAGACGGACAGAAGCCCTTTTTACATAAGTATTTACAAAGGAAAGAAAAAAAGAGAAAGATACAAGACTACTTATCTAATAAGAAAGAAGGGACATGGACACAAAGACAAAGAAATAAAACAAACAAAATGATACTGGTACAATCGATAGGTATTATCCTGCGTAGTTGCATTTTAAAATTTTACAATCTAAGTAATGTCTGTTTACGAATACGATACTGAGACCGTCGATTAATTTTTCATTACGAATAACAAGTTATTGTGCTGGTAACTTCTTCATAATCCAAAAGTACGATTTCTTCATGCCGATGGTATCTTCAATCCTTCTGTTGATAATTCTATGAGATTATGAAATAAAGTAATGCCAAGAATTCGCAGTACAGTAATATACGAAAACTCGATATAGAGGGTTCATTCAATAAGATCTTCTCGCTCCATCGCTTCGACTACCTGAGGGTAGAAAAACTTGTTCAACGTCTACCTTCGACAAGACAGTTTTCTTTTACCGGTGATCGAAGGATAGGAGGACTACCCTTCTAAACCCCAAATACCAAATTGAACACCTTCTTTTCCAAATTCTCTGTATCTCCGAATTCTGTCGTAATCAATTTCGATATATCGTTCGGTAGGAGATCCTCCCCGAGGGATCAACAGATTTGATCCTGTTTTCCCCACAGCGGAGACAGTCGAGAGCAAAGAGTCGAAACGTTGGGATGATATCCAGTGAGCTCCATGATACAGCCAATTTCAAACGATGAAACGCGTGGGAACGTATCGATTCGGTGGGTACGCGACGGATGTTACGATCCGATGAACGAATAATACCAGTTCTATCTCGGATTCGAATCCGAGCCGTTGTCCGTCGAAGATCGAAACCCGGTCGCATAGAAATTCGGTGTTTGGTATGCGTCGACCCAAATATCGGTCGAGTACTGGGAGCGGCGACCAGTGCCAAACGCGAATACACGCTACGTATATGCTGTATCGCGTTCGCAGTGCAGGGGTAGTGAAAAAGTTATTCGGTGCCAAATAATCGAGCGGCCGAAATACGCGTCGAAAATAATATCCGGCGACACGTGTTCGAGGAGTGACACGTGGGGCACGTGCCGCGACGCGGTGATGTTTCGATCTCGTTTTGCGGTGAACGCGGTCGGTCGACGAATTAGCAATCGGCTTGGCGGAATCCGTCGGAGGTAACACTCGACGGGACACGGTGTCCCGTTCTCGCAAACTGCCTATCGGAGCGACAACGTTTTCTTTTTGTTAGCCGGTGGAAAGAAACTCGGCGAGCACAAAAGCGCCCACGGTCTCCCTTTGTATCGGCGGGTAGCGGGAAAGTTGCCGCGGCGCGAAACGGAGCGATGCAGAGCGAGCGACACCCCCTCGAGCGAACAGCCGGCGTCGTTTGTTCCGTCGGTACCGAACGGCGAAGAAAGCTTTCGCGAGCTTTTGCGGAGCGCGAGAGAGGGAGAGCAGGAGAGCGGGCACACGGTAGCGGGACAAAAGGAGGACGGTGGTGACGAGCCTCGAAGCACCGGAGAGAACAACCGCGCGTCATATCGCTTCTCTGCGCTTTCTCGCCTAGCCTCGCCTCGCGGAATAGCCTGCAATTCGACCGACTAAAGAGACCTTGATTGCTTGTTCCGCTTGAAATAGCACTCGCTTTCGGTCGTTTCACGCGAGAGAAATGCCGCGAGGACGATCACGCCGCCAAACGAGTCGAAAAGATTCTTCCGTCGGAATAACTGGGAACGGAGTTACCCCGGCAGACGATCGGAATCGAATTCGACGACGAAGTTTACGACGAGAACGCCTGCGGAAATTACTTCGCACGCGTCGCGCAAGAAGACGATGATCGTCTACGAGGCTTCTCGCACATAATACATTTTCTCGCTTCTATTTCTTTTTGCTTTTCTCTTTCTTTCTCTCTTTCGTTTTTGTTCCGTTTCTGTTCTGTATCCGGCCAGTCTAGAATGATTCTCTATGCGCAATAGCTGTTCTCGCGCGGCGTAGCAACCGGGAATCCGCGAACGCAGACGCGCGAGGGAATTGCGAAACGAAGCGAAGTGAAGCGAAGCGAAACGGAGAAGATGGATGATGAGACGTGGGCAAGAGTTGTTGGCTGTCACAGAAAAAATCTACACACTTGAACAACGAGACTCTAAACGAAAATTTTACAATCCTCACTTTCCTCTCGCCATACTCTTTCGCTGCGTTTGATTTTCTGGAGTGACGAAAAAACCTTACGGCCGAGTTTTAAATGCCGTCCGTCCGACGAGATCGCAATGGAGGGCCCGAATAGTCTCCGACACGCAGAGAATAAAAACGATAAGTACACCGATACCGAAATCTCACGAGTAACAAGTGTCGCCGAACGGAAAACGATCCGTCCGTAACAAGAGTACCCGCACACCGTAGTTGTCGTTGCTGTTTTATCGTAGATTGTTCCGGTTGTGTTTGCTACATACTCTTTTGCACTCGGGAAAAACAATCAAAAAAAGGAACGAAATTCGAAAACAGAAAAACGAAAGAAACACGAGAAAAGAGACAAGAGAACGAAGCAAAAATAGAGAAAACCGTTGTTGTCGTTGTTGTTGTCGTTGCTGTCGTCGATAGAACGACCAGAGCGATATCGTAGATCTCGCGAGAGTAGGATCGAACGGTCGTGTTGAATTCGGTAGACAAACAAAACAAATAATATAAAAAAAAACAAAAACCAATAAAAACGAGATACGAAACGAGAAAAATACAGAGAAACAGAAAACAGAAACCAAACAAAAAAAATCCAAAAATGAACAATAAAAAACAAAAAAAAGGATGAGACGTGGGCAAGGGTTGTTGGGTGTTACAGATGCGGATTTCTGCTGCGGAATGCGATGGCCTGGTGACGCCACCAGCCTGTCGAACCGGTCGTCAACCTCCTCTAACGACCCCAAGAACCAGTACAAGAACCAGAACAATAACCACTACACGCCGCACCAACACCTTCGCACCCACCTTCGCGGTCCGTTCTTCTGCTTTTACATCTCTCGTAACCTCGTCTAGAAAAATTAATTAAGGCTATCACGATTCTCATGCGATCCAAGAGACCAAACCCGATCCGACCCGACCCCGATCCGAACCGAGACCCGACACCCATATTCAGTCGTTTAATCGTCGTTTCGGTTCGTTCGTTCGTTCGTTGATTCGTTCGTTGATTCGTTCGTTGATTCGTTCGTTCGTTCGTTGATCCGTTGGTTCCGTTCGACGTTTTCGTTCTCTCGCTCGCTGACCCCGTCTCGTCGAACGTTTGCCTATTCCACTGACTCGTCGCGCAGCCACTCGACGCGGCTCGTTCGGCGCTCGGTTTTTCCAAAGTGCTTCGGGAGCAGGACACAATGGAGTTTTCCCTTCCGAACCGAAATAGAAACGACGAATTCGGAAATCGGAGAACGGAAGACGGGCGTCGTGTCGGGCTCCGCGATTCGAAATCCTGAAAACGGGGTGAACCCCGTCGAATTTTTGCATTTCATTACGAGGGTTTGTAGGTCGATCGATTCTCAAAGCGGAAGAGAGAGGAGGCTGCCTGCGCTCTCCTCCGACATCCGTTTTTAACGAGCGGAACAACCTGGTGGAACGCGAACAAAACGAGGGCCTTTCTCCTTGTCCCGTTTGTTCCACCATTTATTTATTTTTTTTTCAAAATTCTGGCTGTTGTCGCGCGGATTCGACCTCAGCAAGCCTTCGTTCGGACGTCGCTTCGTCGACTTATTGGTACGCCTCGAACACTCACACGCACAACAACACCGCGTCGCGGATTCCCTTTCGCGATCACCTTTCCGAATCTTTCACGGATTATTGTTCGAGCCGTCCGAAGGCTGACCTTCTGCGTTTTTCTTGGATCGATTCTTCGCGAGGGACAATCGAGGCTATCGCGTCCGCGAGATAAAAAGGAGTTTCGTGCGGAGCGAACGTTAAAGTCGTGATCCATCGACACGTGACATTCTTTCCGAGGCGGCGGCTGCAGGTTCGTGCCCGATGCGTCGACCGATTAACGCTCGTGTTGCCGGCATTACGATACATCGGTCGTTACCGTAAAGTTGGCTCGACGCCAAGGACCAGCGGTCGTTTTCGCTGCTCGATAACGCGTATCCGACGTTCTTCTCGATCCTGTGTACGTTGTTTCTTTTACTTCTCTCCCGCTGCTTTTATCCGGAGACCGCGATTTTCGTCGCTCTCGAAACACGCGGTTTCGCGATCCCTGTCGCGGTTGACGAGAGACCATTCACACGATCCCTGGGAACGTGCCTCCTTTCCATATCCCGGTGTGTTCCTCCTCTCTGTTCCAGTCCACCGAGTACACTCCAGCGTATTTAGACACTGTGTCTCGATTTACTCGTGTCTCTCTGTGTAGTTGAATGCGTTGTGGCGATTCGAGCACGGTGATTGGGACTCGTTAGTACGGTTGCACGCGAAACAACGTGAACCGCGAGAACCGAGAGGCTAAAATTTCTGATCGCGAAGGCACCCCTTTTTCGTTGCATCCATAATCCTTTTTTTTATCTCCTCGCGTGTCCTTCATCCGTGTCCCGTTTCTTCCCAGAGTCGGATAATCGAGCCTGAGAAACCGGCGATCGGCAACCGACTCTCGAGTCTCGAGCGCCGAGCTCGACACTCGATTTACAGACACGACTGTTGTCGTCGCAGCATGTGCACAGCATGGCGCCTAACGACGCTTCAGCGGTAACGGCATCGGCTTACGCAAACGTAGATGTGAGAGAAGGACACGTTTGATCGCCGTTCCGTCGGGCCGATCTATCGCTCGTCGGAACGAGGCGGTCACGCTGATCGACGTCGATCGATGCTCACCTCGGAGGGAGCTTGTGTATCTATATGATACAGTATACCGTATACAAGGCCAACCTTCCTTATCCGTACCGATAGCCACATATACATATATATACATATGTATATATATATATATACATACATACATATATGTATATATATGTATATATATATATATATATATATGTATATATATATGTATATACAGGGTGGCCCAAAATTCGTGTAGTTCCCGGAAATGGGAGGTTCCTTGGGTCATTTGAAGCGACATTTTCCTTTACAAAAATGACGTCGGCGGCTTTGTTTAGGAGTTATTAACGAAAAACACGGACCAATCAGAGCGCGGCTACAGCGGATTGATTCTGGCTCAGCCAATGGCGCCGCC
>CM052332.1:13603715-13615636 GCA_028455615.1 Lasioglossum zephyrum | reverse complement strand
CCATATCTATTTTACACGTTAAATCAACAAATTATGTTTCACGATGTAGACATAAAAGGATGAATAATTTTACAGTATGTGAAATTATTGAATGGGTGAATTTTCACCCGGTGAAACGTACGAGGGTTAAGAAGAAGCCACGAATCGGCAGAACATAGTAGTCATGAGAGACTCGTTAAAATTCAGCGAAACACTTGGTGTTCTCCGGCGGGTAATCTCCGAAGAATTTGAAGTAGCTTGGTCGTTTGTAGTCTCCGGAGACTTTGGACAGCCGAAACGAGAGTCGTGAACACCTGGAAGGGGAGGGGGATGGCGAGCACACCTGGCGACGCAGCCTAGAGAGAGGCTGTCCTCGACCATTTCCCCTTTCCTTATCCATTTTACTGTTGCTCCGGCCCCGTGATTCCTTCGCTCGTAAAATCGGTGCGCGGAGTGGTCCGCGTCAGTTTACCGACCGGATCGTAAACGTTTTCTTCCTGCCGAGGGTTTTCTATGGTGGTCGTGGAGGGGGTGATGGGGACAAGGGGGTCGAACGTAACCGGAAGTGGATGCCAGTGTTGCAGAGTTGCGCTCGATACCTCGCGACGAGGGACCGACGAGGGCGCGATTATCGTTTCTCTCGGTTGAACGGCCACCGTCGAAGTTTCTCCTTCGTTTCGCTTCTCCGGGGGACCGGAAACGCCGGGAAATGTCGGGAAACAGGGAGCAGTTGGACCCCCTCCCCCCTTGATCCTCCGAACGATTTCCATCGAGTCGATACAACCTCTTCCGGAACAACGGACCGCAGCATCTTATTCCTTTTGGGAAATCGTTCGCTCGGTTTTAACCCCCTGATCCCCATCCCCCGTCGATCTGCGCAGGGATGCTAATTTATTCGCGCGCAATTAGACATCCTGCTTATGGTTTCCTTCGGGATCTATAGAGTTTAATCATGGCGTTCCGGTAACGTTCCTCTTATAAAGCGAGAGGCTTGCTCGAGGTTGCTTTATTTTATTCGTGGCTGAAACTTTTAATTTATTGCACGCTTCAGAGCCCTGGTAGCGTCAAACGCTTCTGCACAATTATGAAACAACGAATTCGTGCTCTTGGCTCGACGTTGTTCTACAAAGAGACCGCTGACAACAATAATATACAGACTTTCCGTAATTATTTTTTTTTCGTAATCATCTTGGTACAAATCGTTCCCGTCGCAAGTGCATAAATTCTCACATCACATTTCTAAAATAAAAGTAATACGGTTAGTCCAGTTGTTAACTTAAAAGGGGTTGTAGAGGGAAATGGAAGGAACACAATTTTTGACTTTTTTTTCGTTGACTGGACTAGGTATTTGTATACAGCGTGGAACATTTTGGGAAACATGGAACAGTCTCGATAGTAATTGTCGTCCGGAATTGATGAATCGCAGCGGGCGTAGTCGCTCGAACATCTCTAACAAGCTTAAATAATTAATTAGTTATCGATCGTAATTCATCTTTAGGATAAAAATCTAGTAAGATTCTAGTTACTGTCTAGTTATCACACGTGGTGACCCTTGCCTCTTAAAATGTTTCAATAGGAAGAAAAGAAAGGAGGTGTTTCGTCCTAGACCTGCTAGAGGACTCATCAGTAAGGCTATCTGGCGGACCCTGCCTTATACACGGGATGTTCGAAGGCAATTTGAGGAACGTATTTATGCTGAATGGTGACAGATCAGTAACTAAGGAGAGTTGATATTTCACCGTGATACATATTTTATTACCGGGATGGTTTCCAGAGAACACTGCGATCGATTCTCGTCGATCTTGGAGCTCGGCCGAGCGCTCTCCGAACTCACCGCGGAACGTCTCGAGTCACTTGAAACTGGCTCGTAACGTTTAGCGTTCCCGGTTTAATATGTGCTCATCAAACCGGGATCGATTCAGCGGTTATAAATCGAGAGTAACACTCCTCTCCGTGGAAGTGGCTTCCGCTGTGAATCAGACGAGTGGCTCGCCGTTCGAGCATCAGAATCAAAAATAATTTCATTCGGAAATCTGTTGGGAAGCGGTCTCGCGAATGGCCGCGCACCACCACCACCGCGCCAGTCCAATTTATCTCGATTTCACGGCGCAGAGAACGGCTAGTGCTCGAGCAAGAATCAGCAGCCCCATCGAATCGCAATGAAATTCGAAAATCAACCCTTGCCGAATCGAATTATACGGACAATATTACGCTGATATTTTCTTCCGTGAAAATCCGCCGACGTAGGTCTCATTTCAATATTAATTTTCGACCAACGAACTGCTCGTTTTGCTTTCGAAAATCTTACGGTTCAATCTCCAAGCTTGCGCTAGACCCTTAGTTGGGTCCATTTCGCTTTACAATTTGGTTTTACAAAGTTACCAGTTGATGATAATATAATAATAATAATAATAATAATAATTTACTTTACTTCAGCCTTACAGCCAAGAAATGTGACTTGGTTTACAATACAATAACTTATTTCACACATTCGTGCATACCTTCTCTCATTCATTTCTATGTCTCACGCATTCCTATCCTGACCTACTCTTTTAGTCTCCTAATTACCGCTAAACCCCCTTAATTACCTTCTTATTGCTTCTCTCCCCATTCCCTAACTTTTACATTTTTGGTTTTGTACTCCCTTTGGTTTATTTATGCTCTGTTTTCTCTCTTTTTTCATCAACTTCTCTAGCCATTCTTCGACCTTTCTATCTTTTTTTTTCCGCTCACTACGTCCTCGAGCCTGATCATTTCCACCATTATCCTACAATCCCTTGTCAAATGTCCTAGATTTCCATAATATCCATACATAGATCGCATCCTCTTGCCTCTTCCTCCATCCAGTATCTTTTCCAATTCTCTGAATTTCCACACCTTACCCTCGCTATGAGCTTGTGACTACCAGTTGATGATACATAACATAAGATTTGTATTGATAGTTTACTATCTGTAAGATAATGATCGGTACTATTTGTGCCGTTTAAAGTTTCGATACGTGTGAATCGAGCATAGGACATCGGTTAAATTTCCGTGACAAATTGGTTTCGGTGAAACGTTTCGTTCGATCATCTCTTCGAATATATCTATTGTCCTATGCTTTTGAGCGAGCTCCGAGCGACCGAGGACGACCCGCTCGTTATTAATTCCGCGGCGGTAGACCCGATAAGAATCATAATTTCCGCGATTTAAATGTACGACGCGAGAACGCGAACGAATAAAACGGAACGGGCGAGAGAATGAAATTCATCGTCGGTTCGGCGAAACGTTCGATTAATTCCATAAAATACGGTGTTGTTTCGGGCGACCCCCATCCACTCTCTCGTTTGATAGTAACGAGTACCACGGCACGCCGAGAACCCGGTTATGAATCGGCGATTACTTCTCATTCACAGAAAGAGACCCGCCGCCGCGCCGCGAACGAAACACTGCTCCGTTCATTTATCACGGCACTCGTTTAATTACGGCGAAACGTTGAACTTGAGCGTAATTAAAGAGCACTTTTCGACTTCTCCCCTGTCCCGGGTACACCCTCAAACTCCCGTCGCGCGTTCCGGCACGATTTTCTCTTTCGTTGAGCGAACGCGACTTTCCGCGCTGCTTCGTCTCTCAAACGTGCCGGCGGGCGCGCGATCTTAAAGTATTTCCACCAATCAGTCCGCCATAGGTGTGTCCTGCGTTTAGTCATCTCGTAAATGCAACCCTGAATGGAGAATTACTTGTAAACATTCTTTTATCCCAAGTAGGTGTCGATTAACCACTGTTTTTTTTAACGAAAACCTTTGAATCTTAAAGTATTTTCACCAATCAGTCAGCAATAGGTGTGTCCTGCGTTTAGTCATCTCGTAAATGCAACCCTGAATAGAGAATTACTTATAAACATTCTCTTATCCGAAGAAAGTGTTGATTAACCACTGTTTTATTTAACGAAAACCTTTGAAGCTTAAAGTATTTCCACCAATCAGTCAGCGATAGCTGTGCCCTGCGTTTAGTCATCTCGAAAATGCAACCCTGAATGGAGAATTACTTATAAACATTTTTTTATCCGAAGAACGTGTCGATTAACCACTGTTTTTTTTTAACGAAAACATTCTTTGAAGCTTAAAGTATTTCCACCAATCAGTCAGCGATAGGCGTTTAGTCATTGGTAAATGCAATACCGAATGGAGAATTACTTATAAACATTTTTTGATCGGAAGAGGATGTCAATTAGCTAAAGATTTTTTTTAACGAAAATCTTCTTTGAAGCTTAAAGTATTTACACCAATCAGTCAGCAATAGATGTGTCCTGCGTTTAGTCATCTCGTAAATGCAACCCCGAATGGAGAATTACATATAACAATTTTTGGATCCGAAAAAGATGTCCATTAGCTAAAGATTTTTTTTAACGAATATCTTCGTTGAAGCTTAAAGTATTTCCATCAATCAGTCAGCGATAGGTGTGCCTTGCGTTTAGTCATCTCGAAAATGCAATCCTGAATGGAGAATTACTTGTAAACATTCTTCTATCCGAAGAAGGTGTCGATTAACCACTGTTTTTTTTTTAACGAAAACGTTCTTTGAAGCTTAAAGTATTTCCACCAATCAGTCAGCGATAGGCGTTTAGTCATTGGTAAATGCAATACCGAATGGAGAATTACTTATAAACATTTTTTGATCGGAAGAAGATGTCGATTAGCTAAAGTTTTTTTTTAACGAAAATCTTCTTTCCGTAACTGTTCGAATTTTGGATTTAAAATTTTTGTTACGAATGTATCCGATATAATTGTTCGGGTGTGTCGAGTGGAGTCTCGCTACACCCAATTTAATTCGTAGAACACTTTGTCTGATGCGAGCTAGGAACCGAAACGACAATAACAGCGTTTATAAAATTTACACACAAAGAGGTTGTAGAGACTGCCAGGAAGCGATTCATCCGCAATCTGCGTCTCTATTTAAGTCCAACGGTCCAGTCGTTGAGTCATCTTGAACTGGCGTCGCTATCGGAAAAGAAACTTTTCCTGTTCGTTTTCGCCGAAATCTGTTGCGCCTTCGTGTCCGTAGCCCCTGGATACGGCAATTCGGCAATCCATGAGCCGGCGAAACTGAAAAATGATGCTCGGAATTGCTCGTATACCGTCATGCTTGTCCGTGGTCCCAATAAAAGGCTCGTTCGGCCAAATGTTTCCGGACGTAGGGTTTTTCGTTTAGGAATTTTTGTTTAAATTCCCGGCTCTCGGGATAGTATTCGCACGCGAGCATACACAGAGAGAACGGAGGATCGGTGTTGGTCATCCGTCGGGGAAAATTGTCGGCCATTTTATCTCGTAAACGATTCCGTTTGAACGTTTCATCGAGGGGGAATCGCGCTCTTCACACAGAGAGGGGGCGAGAGAGAGGAGGATATCGATGACCCGGGGATGCGAGAGAAAAATGCGCTCGGATTTTTAAGCGCGAAAGAAATCAAGACAAATGGGGGGTGACGGTAATTGAAATAATCCGCGATATCCGTGGAATGCGGTCGTTACGGAAAATCGCGGATTAACGATAACCGTATCACCTGACCCTGTGTCGCGGTGGACTTTCATTTGTTTAGATGTCGTCGCCATCTTTGCTTCGCCCGGAATCGATCGCATCGCTGCAATTTGTAACTCCAGAAAGAAACGCGTTCGCGCTCGAACTCCCATTTTAATCACGAAATAAAATACAGGTATACTAATTGCAGACCCGAAGAAAATTGCAACGTGTTAATGATCTTTAATGCGGTGCTTGAACAAAATTTGCATGTCAGCTTGCATCGACGAATAAAGGGAAAAAAACTGATAAAAAGTGGAGCAAACGAGAAGGATCACGCTTCACAGTGGTTCCAAAGCCCGAAAACGTGGCCAAAACCTAAAAAGTCAACTTTCAGCTAGGCATGTTCTAATTATTGGATTGGGTACCCTAATAGTTTCACCAATTGTTGATAAACCGAAAAAAGGCGAATTTTTATACCTGAACAACAGTCGCAGTCCAAACTTCCGA
This sequence comes from Lasioglossum zephyrum, assembly GCA_028455615.1. Classification (NCBI taxonomy): domain Eukaryota; kingdom Metazoa; phylum Arthropoda; class Insecta; order Hymenoptera; family Halictidae; genus Lasioglossum; species Lasioglossum zephyrum. The sequence goes on along the minus strand of CM052332.1, from coordinate 13,609,654 downwards.
TTCTTAAGACCACGCTATTTTACGCTTATGAGTCTCAGTGCGAATTTTAAGTACAGAGTATACAAATTTTATTGTATCGTTATGTCTTTAATTGTGCATTATGAATGCTCTTTGTGGAGGTAAGTTGAATAGGTTTTAGTGCCAAATGTTTATTATTAACTGGTAACTATGTATGTAAAATAGATCGTAAAAGTGAAGGCGTAAATTTTAAAGAGGTAGAGTAAAAGTTATGAATCGTGCAAAATCGCGTTCTAAAACTTGTTCGAGCATTTACTTCATACTACTATCTGGCAAATGAAAAAAAAATCAGCTGCAGATTTTTGCATATTAGTTCGTACCACTACTTTTTGTAATGCAGAATAGATATTTTGTGAGCTTCGAAAGGGTATTTGAAAACATTCACGTTCCTGGATTAAATTGAAAATTTGTGATGTAATGTTTTCAAGGTCCCTGATTACGAATCTGAACTTATAATTTCGATAAACAAAATGGCCGATCAAATATGGCGGACGGGTGTTTGAAAATATTATTCGATTTATATAAAAATGGGTAACACGATGTTTTTTCGATCTCTGATTACGAATTTGAATTGAAAAATTTGATGTGACAGTAAGCCTGATTCAAATATGGCAATATTTGCAATGGAGGTATGAGACATTGATAAATAAAACTTTAATACACCTATCGTTAAATTGCGTTTATTGGATTAGTCTAGTAATAAGTTAAAAAGAAATTTCAATTTTCGTCGCTGTCGTCATCTATAGATACAAAATCTTCAATGGATGCTTCAGTTGTTTTTTCGGTGCTATTATTATTATTATTATTATTATTATTCCGCCATTTTGGACCGGTCATTTTGTTTTCCAAAATTATAAGTTCAGATTCGTAATCAGGGACTTTGAAAACATGACATCACAAATTTTCAATTTAATCCAGGATCGTCTTGATGTTTTGGCCACGTTTTCGGGTTTTGGGACCACTGTGCGCTTCCACGAACGGGTTTGTTTATTCAATTTTTTCTCGCGAATTCGCGGTTGAAACAACGCGGACGGTTACTCAGCGAACGGTGGCTCGCGAAAACTGGGTATCGTGGATCTCTGAACTGAACCGCGTCCGTGCGGGTTTCGAGCGAAGGAGAATTCGCTCGACGAGACCGGGTCGCGCGAATACAAGGCACAGAGCGATGGAAATCGCGCATCGTGCGGTATCCCAACGGCGAGATGTCTGCGATTCTGGGTTAGAAGGCATTCGACGCCACGTATGCGCGTGATTGCATTCGCCTAGCTCGGCTCCGCTCCACTCTATGTTCGGGCTCGGCGCGATGCGACGCGACGCGACTCGACTCGAATGTATTCAGCAGCGGCGTAGCTGTATTAGAATGGAGATCAGCGAATAAAAGAGAACCGAGCGCGACGAAACCCGAGAGAATGGCTCTCTCCGCGCTGCCGATTCGCGGTCGCCATCTTGTTGCGCAACCGGTTCCCTAGATTCCCTGAAGATCGTCGGCGAGATGCGAGCCTGAAAAATTCGACTCGAAAGCACCGGTGTCGAATGAAATTCGATGATAAAATCGCTCACCAGCTTGAACTGCCACCCAGGCCAACTTGCGATCTAGATCCACCATCTTGTTAGCGCGTTTTCCGGTTATCCACTGCCTCCTAATCCGTGTAAAGCGTCCAAGATATGAAATTGTTTGTAGCGGAGAAATCTTTCAAGGATTCCAAATAGCTTTTCGAAACGGGAAATATAAAAGAGAAACGAGCAAGATCTTTGGCTAAAGAACCGCCTACGACGGTTCCACGGTCGCTTATCTAATCCCCGTTTAATTCGAAAGTTATTCGACTGGTAGGGAAACGAGAGAACAGGGCGAATAGGCGATCGACCGTAGAAAAATCGGCATCTGGATCGCGGAAACGACCGTGGAACGCATTACACGGCCATTTTAAGGGCCATTCAGACGGTCGCCATGCGTCCCGTGAAAAGCGGAGGCAGATATACATAGGACACGGCGAACTCCTCGACCGAGCAGCCTGCATTCGGATTTCCTCGATCCGCGAGATGCAGCGGCCGCGCGTGCCAGTAGCTGCCTGCCCCCTCTCTCACTCTCTCTCTCTCTCTTTCTCTCTCTTATCCGACTCTTTCTCCGTTGAGACGGGTTTTCCGAGGCGACGTCGTCGTCGACGTTCTCTTTCCTGCATCTCCTGGCCCCCTCTGTCCTCTTCTCGCCTCCCAGCAGGGAACACGAGTCCCGAGGATGCATCATCCGAGCACTTTTCGCTTAGACTTCCGGCCCGCAGCAGGAATTCCGTCGCTGGCGTTCCCTCCTCGAATTTATCTGAAACGGAAATACTACCGGGACACCGTCTCTCCCGCCTCGGCGTTAATTCCGCGGGTATCGCGCTAATGCCTGCCTCGCTCCGACGCTGTTTCGGGGTACATTATCGAAACTGCTGATCGCGCGGTTAATTAACCGCACCTTTGATCCCAGATTCCCACCTCTCCAGTTTCAATTGCTGAATCCACGTTTCGGTTCAAACGCTCTCCCCTGCTTCGCTGCCTATACGATATTTTTCTCTCATTCTTCTCCGACTGTGCTCTCTCACCCGGTCAAATCGCTCCGTCGAAAGTGGCAAACCGTGTGATGCGATGATTTCGGGTCGACGACAACAATTTCGCCGTGATACGTTCAATTAGCCACTGGCTGAAGGGAAACGCCCTAAGGTGCCGTGATATTGCGGCTTTCTTTCTGAACACTGCTCCGCAATGTGTTGTTTGTACCCTTGCTGATAATCTACACACGATTGTTTCGTTGATAGTCCAGGATCCAGGCTCCATTTTTACTATTGATTACTATCGAGCTAATTTTCCGTGAGTAGCTTCATTTTGATGAGACGCCCAACTTTTTCTGTTACAAAAATTCTCGATTGTTGTAGCTAACAGGGGTAGCAGGGATAAAATATTTCGATTTGACGATTCTCAAAAATTTATTACTAACTGGGTTTTTTTTTGTTAAATACGAATAATTAAATTTTTTTTTAATGAAGCTACTCACGGAAAATTAGCTTTATAGTAATCAATTGTAAAAATAGGACGAAACACCTCCTTTCTTTTCTTCGTATTAAAAGATTTTAATAGCTAACGTGGTTCTCGAACCTGAAGATTCAAATCCAAATCCAGCGTTTAGTATTCACAAATATAGCTAATTGTTGTTGTAAATGATCGAACCTTTGCGCCGCGAATAAAAATTTCTAATATCCTGAAGATAAATTACGATCGATAATCAATTAAAATGTTCAACAAATGTTCTGCATGATTTACGCAGTATCGGGACCAAATAAAAATTGACTTCATCCTCGAAGCAGCCAATCTAGTCGGTGACATTTCCCTTTGCTGAAATGTTGAAGTAACAATGACTTCAATGCATTTGCAGAACAATGAATCTCTTGATAAAATTAAACGAGCAGGTAATTGTGCTTGTAAATCAAAAAACACATATTGCTAGTCAGTGATTGGAAACAAGAATTGACAAACATATATTTTACCACGTTGTTTTTTTTTATAAATTGATTCAAATGGTTTCATCTAACCTCATTTATCTTGCTGTTGTTTCGCACTTTTTCCCATGAAGGAATAAAATCCGCAGTTTGCTAATCAACATCCCCATGTAATATTCAATCGAAAGGTGGTGTCAGGCGTTTGTTTAAAAAACCTGACACATCGTACAGCCAAGAGAAGGCTCTCAGTCCCCCATCTGATACAGAAGCTGCATTCGTAGAATCGTGTGACGACATATTATAAATATTGAGGCCTTCTCTGCGATGAACGTGCGATAAATCGTCACTGGAAAGGCACGCACCGCCATGTTGCGGTGAGTCAAATGATCGGGAGCTGCTCGGATCGCCTTGGATGGCATAAAGTCGATTAGAATAAAGACAGTCGCCTGTTCGTTTTTATTGAAACGTAGCACATCGGTGTCGTCTCTTGCACGCTGATTAGTTATATAGCTTGGTTGGTCTATGGTCGTTAATCGAATCACGCGAGATTGTCGTTTCGCTTCTGTTTTCCTTGTTCGTGATGCGACGCGGAATATCCTCGCCCTCCCTCTCTCTCCTGTTCGCGAGCAGCCGCAGCCGTCTGCCGGAGGAAAATCAACGCAAACAGAATTACCGTTCCGCCTCTGCTAATTCCTCGCGTTTACCTTTCCCGTTATTTTCGTCTTACGACTCGCCCACCATCCGATTTCGTACCCGCTGTACCCGCGAGGATTCTGCAGCCGGTGCACTCGCATCCCGTGCACTCGAATCGCAATTCTGATACTCGACGCAGCGAAGTCGTCCGCAAACATTCACCGGCAATATTTGCCGCTACTCTTTTTAAATATTTTCCGAGAAAATCCCGTCGCCAACTATTCGAACCTAGGGGAACGTGGACGAAAAATATTGCTTTTCGGCTGTCGTTCGCGTTACAGGGCCGACAACAACCCCCTCAGATATGGGGTTTACGGACGCAGTCTTTCTAGATGCTGCAGGACATTCGATATAATTTCGAGGATAATTATTGTACACCAGCTGACCCGACAGACGTTGTCCTGTCCAAATTTCTACAAATTTGTTTAACAGACGTCGATAATGTAAGTTCCTATTGAAATATCGATTAAAAGCTGCGACGTTCGTTTTTTGTTGTTGTATGGAAATAGTATTCAAAAAACGCTTAGTTTTTCCCGAATTTTCCATTCTCCGAGCAACTTTTTGAATTTTTCTTTCCCTGAAACCCTATTTGGACTATTACGAACATATTTTTTAAAAAATTAGACAAATCGGTCCAGCCGTTGTCAAGTGATGTGCTTACCAACGAACAGCATTTGATTTTTATTTATATAGAAGATAGAAGATTTTCAGCATAAAAGCTTAAATATGTTTCTTCTATCGATCGTATATGTTGTGAATAAAACAATGGTTAATGTTATTGGCGCACGGTTCGATCGTTTATTAATTCTTGTAAAGCACGTTTGCAAATGACCAAATTACATCGACGTCGCGATCTTTGTTTAGATCATTTCCAAGATTTATTTATTATACACGTATAGTATACAATTTTCAGAAACATTTTTTAAGATTAATTATAAGGAATGCTGTTTAGAGAAGTTTAATTTTACCACAAAGCAAATGAGCAGTTTTTCTAAACAGCATTCCTTATAATTAATCTTACAAAAGGTTTTGAAGATTGTATACTGTATGTGTTTTACAGGCGCAATTCAAATAAATCTTGAAAATGATCTAAAATATAAGATCATTTGCAAAAGTGCTTTATAAGAAGTAATAAACGTGCGCTGATAACATTACCCATTATTTATTGTAAACGCTTAACATTCGCAGCCAAGTAATTACGAATCGCGTTTCGCTGAAGGCAGAAAAATATTAAGTTGGAGGGAAAGGATCTCTCAAAGGAAACATTTGAATCGATTTATAGAAATATATGTTTATGTAACAACTTGCCGCCATGTTTCAGATGACCTGTCAATTCCTGTTTGCCAATTGCTCACTATCAACACGCGTTAAACAATATCTTGTAGAACGACACAGCAACTTTCAGTTTTTACTTTCGCTTTTTAAAACGCGACAGAACTCTCCCTCGAACTTGATATATTTATTGAAACCAGGAAATGCATAAATCTTTTTTTTATAAATATCTTTATTGCAATTAAGAGTAACAATAAAAATATAAAGGCCTCGAATCCAGTCGGATCCATTAGCCACATACACATGCGTAATATACAGGGTGTCCCAAAATTCGTGTAGTTCCCGGAAATGGGAGGTTCCTTGGGTCATTTGAAGCAACATTTTCCTTTACAAAAATGACGTCGGCGGCTTTGCTTAGGAGTTATTAACGAAGAACATTGACCAATCAGAGCGCGTCTACAGCGGATTGATTCTGGCTCA